>JALXFT010003377.1:190000-219555 GCA_023376895.1 Aspiorhynchus laticeps | reverse complement strand
TTTGATAATATATTTGAATATTATATTTTTATTTTCTTTATACATATAAAACCTTTTTAAATATTTTTATATAAATGTTTTAAACATTTTTAAATTTCAAATCATTTGTTTTAATTTTTTGTGTTTTTTGACAGTGTTGAAATATTGTTTTTACCATTGATATGTTTACTGTTATTTTTATGTTCATAAAATTAATATAAATAATTTAGTTGCATTGTTCTGTAATCTTTAGTTATATAACTAAAGATTACAGAACAGTGCAACTAAATTATTTATATTAATTTTATGAACATAAAAATAACAGTAAACATATGAATATATATATATATATATATATATATATTTTATATATATATATATATATAATATATATATAATAAAATATTTTAAAAAGCATTACATTTTTTGATAACTAAGTTCTTTTTTTTTTTTATCGGCCATACCATTAAAATAATTAGCAGCTTTGCATTTAAATAAATATTATTGTATTATTAAAGTATTGTACTTTGTATTTATACACTGTAGATATTATATCCAGAATGACGATAATGAAGTGTTTGGCTGCTGTTCTTGCTCTAGTGTTTGTGTTCAGACCCATCATCATCCTCACCAGTGTTTGCTGAAGGCCTGTGGGAAACCGTCCCGTCACAGGACTCTCGCTATCAGAGACGCTGCTCTAGCTGTCTCTGTCTCTGTCTGTCTCTCGTTCGCATGCGTCTGCGGTCGTCTGTCTGAAGGAAGGAGCTGATAGCAGGCTGGAAGTGTGTGTCAGGAAGGTGAAGAATGACAGACGCTGCTGGGTTTTTAATCGTGTGTGTGTGCGTGCGTTTGCCGGTTAAGCAGCTTTAAGTCAGGAATTCAGCTCATCGCAGGTTTCTGAAAGAAATTCTGAGCTGTTTTGACGTTACAAGAAAGAGATGCTCGTATGACCTTGAGCATGAGAATCAGTCTTTCTCACAAGACCAAGGCCAAACGCCGGCCTGAATGTGTAAGAGAGAATCCACACTCATGAGAACATGAGGAGAGAAACACAGCTCATTACAGCCACACACACTAATGATAATCAACAAGATATTCATCTGATAGTAAAACGGGAGAGAAATATGGTTGACTCTCTTTTGAAAGCAGAAAAGCCTGCATGTGCACGTTTGTTTGTGTGTGTATGTGTATATAGTATTATTTCTAATACTATACAGTATCCATTTTTATTTTACTTATTTTTAATACTTGAAATAATATATTTTAAGTTATTATAATACAGAATTTTTTATACCATTTTAATTAAAATCTAAATTAATTTAGATGTATGTGTGTATGTATGTATGTGTGTATATATATATATATATATATATATATATATACAGCACCATACAGTGATTATGGTCACAAGACTCATCTAATATGATCTTCAAGACAGCACAGTTTTGATTTGTGTGTCTTTACTATTATTTATCCATACAGCGTCTTCAGGGTGACAAAACACATATTGCTTTATGATATTTGATAAACTCTCTTTAGACGCCCCTGGGGTGACTGCTATGAAGTAGTTGGTTGTATTACAGTCAGTCAGCTGATATTATATCCTGCTACGGTGGATTGAATGATTCTGATCAGATTGTGTCGGCGAGGGAAGCGGATGATTGAATTATTTGACAGTAAAACCCGTGCAGGATATTCAGCAGTTCCTGCTGCCGGTGACTTTTGTTCGACATGGTTTTGATGAGTCTTCAGTGAGTGGATTTGATGTGAGGAAGGGCTCATCTTGATGACAGATGTCAGAGTATCAGAGAGAAAGAGAGGGAAAGCTGAGGTTTTCATTGGTTTTTGATGGGTTTGAAGGCATGTGCTGCAGGAGAGCAAACCCAACGCATGGATCTGATTTCACTGATCGTATTCACCGTGATCTTGAAACGGTTTCAGAATATCAGTCAGACGGGATTCAGTCAGAAGAAACAGGAGAACCATCCTCCTCAAACACAGCTGTCCTTCAGGAGAACATCTGACTTCTGGAAGTTGAAGTTTGGTTTTGGAAATGACAAAATAGACATTTTCAGATGATGTATGGCTTTATGTAGTGAACTGCTGCATATTTATACAGCCAAAAGCATAAAGTGCAGCTGTTATTGGAGATGCTGGGACTATTTTCATATGACACACTCAATCTTGTGTGATTGTTTGGATTTTTTTTTTCATGAATTTTGTACAAATGTTGCTCAAATAGCACTAAACATTTAAGCGAACTAAAATCAAAATCATGATAAATCACAAAAGGCTGGGATTTATTTAAATAAATGCATGTTTTATGTGTTTAATTACACACATGCAGCTTATTGTACAGGTGATGGACATTTACTGCTAATCACAGAACCGTCTTTACTGACGAGATGCACATGACTATCACATGCAAAATATCGTGCAGCCCTAGTTAGTATTGTCATTTTACAGTGTACTGTAAAATACAATTATTTTATTAAATCTTTTATTTAAATTTATTTTAAAATATAGTGTTATTATAGTAATAATATACATCTCATTTTTGTTAAAACATTTTTTTTTATTTTAATATCTTTATTTAATAAGAGTGTTATATAGTTTCATTGAGATACTATTATAGTTATACTCATCAGAAGCACGCAAACCCGCACCTCAGAACGCGCGCAAATATGAAGCTCTCTCTGATGTATTGTGTTTGAATGGACAAATTCACACAACAATTCTGTCAGAATGCCCGTCTTGGTAAGTATCCTATAGCAGACATAGTCGGCTGAACGTACAGTATCAATATTACTATATCGTACTTTCTTAATATTAATCAAACAGCAACAACAAAATCACTCACTGCTCTTGATTGAATCGCTTTTGTAAATTAAATAAAGATTAATCTTTAATTTATACAGTCAAATATGCAATGCTGTTTTACATTTGATTACTTTATTCAATTTCTGTACCTAAAAACTAATGCTATAGACCTACCTAAAAAAAAAAACTGAAAATCACTGATTATTTTATTTGTATCTTTACTCTATTGTATTTTTTTTGTGCTGTTGCTTGTAGTTAGATAGATTATTCTTATTTTCTATTTTTATTTGACAGTATAGTTTTTCCCTAAACATACCGAAACCGTGACTCTAAAACCGCGATACAAACCGAACCGTGAAAAAGTTGAACCGTACCACCCCTAGTCATAGATGTTTTTCAAAGAACTTGTTCATGTCTATTAGACACATGAAAAAATAAATATCAGGTTCCCATCACTTCTCTTTCTTTGCACTGAGCAATTTACTGACACAAACCTGTTTACATTTTCACAACACTTCTTCTGAACATGCAAAATGTTGCTTCTCTAATTTTACATGCAAGTATAGCCGAAATCACAGCACAGGTATTGTTTTTATCTTATGTGTAGCCTATTTGATTTCATCAGATGACAGCTTGATTATAAATCAGGATTTTGTGCAGATTAACATCTTGAAAGGGAGAGCTGGTTGTGTATGGGTCGCGTTTCAATCACTATATCATATTCATTCCGTTGTATGACAACAGAAACAGTAAAATATATCAGTGAAAACAGTTTTATTGAGAATTTGGCTGCATCAAAATACAGTATGTGGCACAGAGAGGGAAACAAATGTAATAATAAATAATAAATGTACAGCATGTTCAGAAGAAGTGGTGTGAAAATGTAAACAGGTTTGTGTCAGTAAATCGCTCAGTGCAAAGAAAGAGAAGTAATGGGAACCTGGAATATTTATGTTGTTTTTTTCATGTGTCTTAATAGACATGAACAAGTTCTTTAAAAAACATGTATGATCTTTGAAACATGTCTACTCTTCATGCTCTATGTTGACTATGGTTTCACTAATAATAAACATATATTGCATAAAGCATCCATATTTGTCCATGCCCATGTTGATTAAAGTATTAAAAACTTGAAAAGTATTAATTTAAGGTACATTTAGAACAGATAAAAATGTGCGATTAAGTTGCGACTAATCACAAGTTAACTCATGACAATCATGCGATTAATCGCGATTAAGTATTTTAATTGATTGACAGCCATAATTCTAATCTATTATTATTATTTGATGTATTATAGTTATATAATCGTGTTTTTAATTTTTTATATATATATTTTTTTAATTGTGGTGTTAAATTCTGCAGTCCTACAATCAAACACAACAAACCAGGTTTTCTTTAAAAAAACTGCATTTTTAAATGCAATCATGATTTTTTCAGAAAAATCGCAATGTATTTTCCCCAGATCTTTAAGCTTTACTCTCAAATCTCACTTGCAGTCTTGTATATTGGCGTCAGTGACATCAAATCTGGTTTAACACATCTTATAATGCGCTGTTTTTGAACTAAACTCGTGCAAATGAGATTTAAGAGGGTAAAATGTCTCTCAGGGTTTCAGTAGTCCATGTTTGTGGTGTTTTTAATATATATATATATATATATATATAATAAAATATTTTAAAAAGCATTACATTTTTTGATAACTAAGTTCTTTTTTTTTTTTTTATCAGCCATACCATTAAAATAATTAGCAGCTTTGCATTTAAATAAATATTATTGTATTATTAAAGTATTGTACTTTGTATTTATACACTGTAGATATTATATCCAGAATGACGATAATGAAGTGTTTGGCTGCTGTTCTTGCTCTAGTGTTTGTGTTCAGACCCATCATCATCCTCACCAGTGTTTGCTGAAGGCCTGTGGGAAACCGTCCCGTCACAGGACTCTCGCTATCAGAGACGCTGCTCTAGCTGTCTCTGTCTCTGTCTGTCTCTCGTTCGCATGCGTCTGCGGTCGTCTGTCTGAAGGAAGGAGCTGATAGCAGGCTGGAAGTGTGTGTCAGGAAGGTGAAGAATGACAGACGCTGCTGGGTTTTTAATCATGTGTGTGTGTGTGCGTTTGCCGGTTAAGCAGCTTTAAGTCAGGAATTCAGCTCATCGCAGGTTTCTGAAAGAAATTCTGAGCTGTTTTGACGTTACAAGAAAGAGATGCTCGTACGACCTTGAGCATGAGAATCAGTCTTTCTCACAAGACCAAGGCCAAACGCCGGCCTGAATGTGTAAGAGAGAATCCACATGAGGAGAGAAACACAGCTCATTACAGCCACACACACTAATGATAATCAACAAGATATTCATCTGATAGTAAAACGGGAGAGAAATATGGTTGACTCTTTTGAAAGGAGAAAAGCCTGCATGTGCACGTTTGTTTGTGTGTGTGTATGTGTATATACAGTATATAGTATTATTTATAATATTATACAGTATCCATTTTTATTTATTTACTTATTTTTAATACTTGAAATAATATATTTTAAGTTATTATAATACAGATTTTTTTTATACCATTTTAATTAAAATCTAAATTAATTTAGATGTATGTGTGTGTATGTATGTATGTATGTATGTATGTATGTATGTGTATTATATATATATATATATATATATATATACACAGCACCATACAGTGATGTAAAATTAACTATTTTGTGTATAATATAAGATTATGGTCACAAGACTCATCTAATATGATCTTCAGAGCAGCACAGTTTTGATTTGTGTGTCTTTACTATCATTTATCCATACAGCGTCTTCAGTAAAGGGTGACAAAACACATATTGCTTTATGATATTTGATAAACTCTCTTTAGACGCCCCTGGGGTGACTGCTATGAAGTAGTTGGTTGTATTACAGTCAGTCAGTCAGCTGATATTATATCCTGCTACGGTGGATTGAATGATTCTGATCAGATTGTGTCGGCGAGGGAAGCGGATGATTGAATTATTTGACAGTAAAACCTGTGCAGGATATTCAGCAGTTCCTGCTGCCGGTGACTTTTGTTCGACATGGTTTTGATGAGTCTTCAGTGAGTGGATTTGATGTGAGGAAGGGCTCATCTTGATGACAGATGTTACAGTATCAGAGAGAAAGAGAGGGAAAGCTGAGGTTTTCATTGGTTTTTGATGGGTTTGAAGGCATGTGCTGCAGGAGAGCAAACCCAACGCATGGATCTGATTTCACTGATCGTATTCACCGTGATCTTGAAACGGTTTCAGAATATCAGTCAGACGGGATTCAGTCAGAAGAAACAGGAGAACCATCCTCCTCAAACACAGCTGTCCTTCAGGAGAACATCTGACTTCTGGAAGTTGAAGTTTGGTTTTGGAAATGACAAAATAGACATTTTCAGATGATGTATGGCTTTATGTAGTGAACTGCTGCATATTTATACAGCCAAAAGCATAAAGTGCAGCTGTTATTGGAGATGCTGGGACTATTTTCATATGACACACTCAATCTTGTGTGATTGTTTGGATTTTTTTTCATGAATTTTGTACAAATGTTGCTCAAATAGCACTAAACATTTAAGCGAACTAAAATCAAAATCATGATAAATCACAAAAGGCTGGGATTTATTTAAATAAATGCATGTTTTATGTGTTTAATTACACACATGCAGCTTATTGTACAGGTGATGGAGATTTACTGCTAATCACAGAACCGTCTTTACTGACGAGATGCACATGACTATCACATGCAAAATATCGTGCAGCCCTAGTTAGTATTGTCATTTTACAGTGTACTGTAAAATACAATTATTTTATTAAATCTTTTATTTAAATTTATTTTAAAATATAGTGTTATTATAGTAATAATATACATCTCATTTTTGTTAAAACATTTTTTTTTATTTTAATATCTTTATTTAATAAGAGTGTTATATAGTTTCATTGAGATACTATTATAGTTATACTCATCAGAAGCACGCAAACCCGCACCTCAGAACGTGCGCAAATATGAAGCTCTCTCTGATGTATTGTGTTTGAATGGACAAATTCACACAACAATTCTGTCAGAATGCCCGTCTTGGTAAGTATCCTATAGCAGACATAGTCGGCTGAACGTACAGTATCAATATTACTATATCGTACTTTCTTAATATTAATCAAACAGCAACAACAAAATCACTCACTGCTCTTGATTGAATCGCTTTTGTAAATGAAATAAAGATTAATCTTTAATTTATACAGTCAAATATGCAATGCTGTTTTACATTTGATTACTTTATTCAATTTCTGTACCTAAAAACTAATGCTATAGACCTACCTAAAAAAAAACCCTGAAAATCACTGATTATTTTATTTGTATCTTTACTCTATTGTATTTTTTTTTTGCTGTTGCTTGTAGTTAGATAGATTATTCTTATTTTCTATTTTTATTTGACAGTATAGTTTTTCCCTAGACATACCGAACCATACCGAAACCGTGACTCTAAAACCGCGATACAAACCGAACCGTGAAAAAGTTGAACCGTACCACCCCTAGTCATAGATGTTTTTCAAAGAACTTGTTCATGTCTATTAGACACATGAAAAAAATAAATATCAGGTTCCCATCACTTCTCTTTCTTTGCACTGAGCAATTTACTGACACAAACCTGTTTACATTTTCACACCACTTCTTCTGAACATGCAAAATGTTGCTTCTCTAATTTTACATGCAAGTATAGCCGAAATCACAGCACAGCTATTGTCTTTATCTTATGTGTAGCCTATTTGATTTCATCAGATGACAGCTTGATTATAAATCAGGATTTTGTGCAGATTAACATTTTGAAAGGGAGAGCTCGTTGTGTACGGGTCGCGTTTCAATCACTATATCATATTCATTCCGTTGTATGACAACAGAAACAGTAAAATATATCAGTGAAAACAGTTTTATTGAGAATTTGGCTGCATCAAAATACAGTATGTGGCACAGAGAGGGAAACAAATGTAATAATAAATGTACAGCATGTTCAGAAGAAGTGGTGTGAAAATGTAAACAGGTTTGTGTCAGTAAATTGCTCAGTGCAAAGAAAGAGAAGTAATGGGAACCTGGAATATTTATGTTGTTTTTTTCATGTGTCTTAATAGACATGAACAAGTTCTTTAAAAAACATGTATGATCTTTGAAACATGTCTACTCTTCATGCTCTATGTTGACTATGGTTTCACTAATAATAAACATATATTGCATAAAGCATCCATATTTGTCCATGCCCATGTTGATTAAAGTATTAAAAACTTGAAAAGTATTAATTTAAGGTACATTTAGAACAGATAAAAATGTGCGATTAAGTTGCGACTAATCACAAGTTAACTCATGACAATCATGCGATTAATCGCGATTAAGTATTTTAATTGATTGACCCTAATTCCCTAATTAATTGACAGCCCTAATTCTAATCTATTATTATTATTTGATGTATTATAGTTATATAATCGTGTTTTTAATTTTTTATATATATATTTTTTTTAATTGTGGTGTTAAATTCTGCAGTCCTACAATCAAACACAACAAACCAGGTTTTCTTTAAAAAAAACTGCATTTTTAAATGCAATCATGATTTTTTCAGAAAAATCGCAATGTATTTTCCCCAGATCTTTAAGCTTTACTCTCAAATCTCACTTGCAGTCTTGTATATTGGCGTCAGTGACATCAAATCTGGTTTAACATTTTATAATGCGCTGTTTTTGAACTAAACTCAAGTGCAAATGAGATTTAAGAGGGTAAAATGTCTCTCAGGGTTTCAGTAGTCCATGTTTGTGGTGTTTTTTTGAAGCTCAACACTATAAATCACCACCGCTTTCATTGCATTACATTTTGTCATTCATTCAAGAAAGAGAACACGTGGTTAGAATGACATGAGGTAAGAAAATGATTGTGTGAACTGTCCCTTTCATGATTGCAGAGCTGCAGAAAGTTCATCTGTAGCTGCAGTCTGCTGTGGGATGAGGGGGGTGGAGATGTGCTGATCTTACCGTTACCGTCGGTTACCAGAGCCTCCCTCTCTCTGTCTCTCTCTCTCCCTCCCTCCCCCTCGAGCTTCTCCTCTCATCTTTTCTCTGGAGCTGCGAGTGAGAAACAAAGACCCCTGTCCGTTCTGCACGCGCTCACACCGCCAACGCTCCTCTGCATGCCGGATCCAGTTTTTCTCGCACTACTATGCCTGTGTGCCGGACTGCTGCGTTTTAACTTGTGTGTGTGGAAGTGTATTTTACGGATACTACAGAGCACTCGTGGTGGACTAGGATTCCTCGTCTTTAATGGAAGGATTGTACCACGGTAAGAGCTTTTCCTGCTGCTCCGCGCGGCCACATCTGAACGTGTGTGTGTGTGTGTGTGTGTGTGTGTGTGTGTTTGCAGTGACGAAGTGAGAGGCTTCTGTTTCCACATGCTGTAATGAGTCTGAATGGGAAAATTGAATTTACAACAATTTTGGTTTGAATACTTGCAGCAGAAGGAAAACACTGCATGTTTTGACTGAAATGGTAAAACAACTTTTACTGAAATACATAGTTAATCATTTGAGCACATCCTGATGTACTAAGTAGTCTGATCTTTATGAAGAAACATTATGTAAAGTGCATAATGATACTGATAATTAGACCGATACAGATATTTAATATTTTACCGATAGTGAATATACCTAATATATGTATAATATTTGCATTAAAATGTAATGCTATAAAATATAATTAATTTATATGGGAATATATAATATATAATGTGCATATATGCACATTTTATAATACATCGGCAATACATTTTATTGCAAATAGCATGCATCTTTATAATGTGTAAAAGAAATTGGTTCATTTGTTAGTTAATTAGTTCTAATTAGTTAGTTAATAGATTTTATTTTCTTAAGTCTGACATCAAGAACTTTGCAATATTTTGTAAATAAATAAATAAAATTATCTGTTTAACTGTTTAGTACTTGTTTTCGAAAACAAAAATAAATGTATCTGCTTCTATTAATGGCCTAATTATACTGAACATGTGTAAAATGCAAATATTATCCAATTTATATTGTGCATCCCTAATTGTTTTTGCATATTTTGGGATGCATAAATATAGAAATGTTTCCTGGTTCAGATTATTAATCGATAAGGATACCGATACTGATACCGATACCGATAACTATTTTTTTTGTCTGTTAAACTGATTACCAGTATAATAAATATATACACTGTTGCACAATTGCACAAATGCATTTAAAGATGGATAATAGTTTAGTCTGCGCTAAAACATTGTTACTCGTCATTTGCTCAGTAACATTTTTTTAATTTTTTTAAAGACGTGACAATGTGATACAATGTGACAATGTGATATGTGTGACAAACATCTTCCCAAATTCGTAATGAGAATCATTTAAATATCTGCATGCTGTTGTCAACAAAAAGAAGCACAGATCTTCCTGCGGGTTTCTGCCAAAATAAAATCTAAGAAAAAGCAACAACTCCATCAACATTCATAAATGTTAGTATTGTAATTTTGCTGTTGTTCTGTAAAATAAAAGAAAAAATAAGACAATAATAATGATAATATTAATTACCCTACAACAGCTATACATTTATTATAACATTCACACATAGTGTTCAAATTGGGATCTGTAATATATTCTAATGTTTTAAAAGAAGAAGTCTTTTCTGCTCAGAAAGGCTGCATTTATTTGTACAGAAAAAAATACATGCCTAATTCAAGAAGGGGGTCCCAAAAATGGCCAAAAATATTTTTAGTAACTTATTCATTTTAAGTTAAATTGTTGGTGTAATGCCTGCTAGAATGTTACAAAATGTTCAGTGCTAAGTAAATATTTTTAAATTGTTGTTTTGTAATTGATTTTTTTATTTGAAAAGCAGGACAAAACAGTAAAAAGCACATTTTGGCTATTTCATTTTGGCAATGGTGAAAAAATGGCAAAATAGGCCTTCATGGGGAAAAAATGTGAAAAACCGTGTTCAGTATTTGACCGTGTACAAGAATTTTCCAGTGTTTCATTTTGTTCAGCTTCGGCCAAGAATTTTCATTTCAGTGCATCCCAATAGTTTAGTACTTTTGTATTCTGGCATAAAAAAAGTGTGTACTGTTTAAATTTGAACAAATAATATTTGGGTCCGGTATCGGCCTAATTGAACTGATTGAAAAATGCTGTTATTTGACGAGACTGATGTGATCACTGCATCACTAATGATTATTCTTTATTTCTGTAAAATCATGAATAGTTTAGCTTCAGAGTAACTGAGATGTTTGAAAGTGTATTTAACCGAATGTAATGAAAATAACTGATCTAGAGAGTTTCTTGTCTGTTTTACTAATGTATATCTATCATAGAAGAATAACATTATAGATTACTTAAACAGCTAGATGCTGGTTGATACACTGGTTTAAGTATTTTCATCTTTTGAAGTATGCATCGATTCTGTGTTTCCTGAACTGTAAGCAAAATGTAGGTTGAATGCTTCTGCATGCATATATGCATATTTATGTATGATAATTAATGAAGAGAGTCTATTGTTAGAGTTTGGAGTTGTTGTTGTTGGCATAATGATATTAAGGTCAGGTGCAGATTGATGTATGTGTGGTTATTATTTCTGTTCTGACTGTATTCATGTGTGTTGTCGGTGCATGCGCTGAACTCTGTGACCCTGATATTTGGATTACTTATGACTGATTGCTTTCCTGCGCTTGGAAGTGTGCCGTGTGTGTGAGGTCATGAATGCTGGCCTGAGTGTGTTTGGCAGGCGTTTGAGCCTGTAGGGTGTGTGTGTGTGTGTGTGTGTGTGTGTGTGTGTCTGTGTGCTTGTTTTGCCCCGGGCCCTTGAATGAGGCGTGTTTCTCTCACCCCTCATAGTGGCACACAATGACATGGAGGAAGGGGGAGTGTGTGTGTGTGTGTTAAACAGCCCTCCATCGTCTGTCAGATCCAGTTGAGTTCAGTTCACTCACGTGCCACTGTTATATCTGTGCTTTGTGTTTATAAGTGAAGTGAAGTAAAGTGTTTATGTGCAGCTATTGAAGTCATAAATCTAAACTGCTGAATTTACTATCATTTTACATTTTTTAAGCTCTGTTCCAAATCCTAGTGAGCTGCCTAACTAGACAGCATTAGGGCTGTGTATTGGCAAGAATCTGGCGATACAATACGTATCACGATACAGGGGTTGCGATACGATATATTGCGATACATTGCGATACTGTAAGCAAGGCGATATATTGGGATATTTCTTATTTTAGGAATAGGATATATTTTTAGGAAAGCTGTCATTAAGAGCACACCACCATATGCAAACCTTAGAAATAAATACATAAAAATTGTTTAACCAGAACACACTGGGATCTGCATTTGCAATAATCAGTCCCTGAAACATTCAACGTTATTGAACCACTTTTTGTGCAGCATGAGTCAAGGGGGAAAAATTAAAGTGCTTGCAGGATTCTTTACTTAAATGTATGTATACAATGTATTTTATAAAAAAGACCATATATATTTTTAGACCCTGCTTTAAAGGTTCACAGTTTAAGTTTACAATTGTAATATACAATGTCATAACATTTTGATTTGAACAAAAAATGATATCTGCTTAGTATTAATGAAAAATAAAGTGCTTGCTGGATTCCTAATGAAAACAAAACAAATGTAAACAATAAAATAAATACAGATGTTGAACATTCTCAGAACCTTTCAACTTGGATTTCACAGGTTTTTCAGTTTGTATTTATGTTCTGCGTGGAATCAGCGAGACCGCGACGCGAGCACCGCCCAACTGCACAAAACACCCCCGACCACAGTTGCCAACTCTCGCGAGACAAATAAGCAACCGCAGCTTCAAAAACAAGGCCAGTATTTTTTTGATGATTTATTATCATCAATATTATTTATTATCAATTATTTATTACCAATAAATGAGCCTGCAACATATTACAGTGAAACCACTATTTTATCTATTTTACAAAAATTAGCAAACTGCAACAAAAGTGGGAACAAAACTCATCTTCACCTGTGAGCAGAATAGGATTGGAGAGATGGAAAAGGAGAAAAGCACAAGAGCTTCAAAGGAGAGCTGTAACATAGCCACATATTTATAGCCTAAAATATATTGGGATCATTCTATGGAAATGTCCATTTTTCTGTCCCTAGCCTTTACAGAAATATTACACTTAAACACTTGGTTACAATTTTTTTAAATGAAATGATGATGTGTAATGAATTACACCTTCTTGAGCCATCAATGTGGCAATATTTGTTTTTAATTAATTATAAAGAATTCCAAGCTCCACAGAACTGCTCGTTACAGCCATGTACAGAGGGAAAGTGCTTTATTTTGAGGTCAAAAACAGGTTTTTCTTCCATTTTAAAATAAAATAATGTATACATAACTATCCAATAAATGACATAAAAAACAAAATGCCGCATAAATATTATAGAAAAATATATTGAATATTATATTAAATTATAATATATATATTATAGTAAAAAATAAAAAAGATTTTAAAAAAAGCATTAAGCTGTCATTAATGTGTATTCATGAAGTCAAAAGGTAATCTAATAATGTGGTCTAAGTTTAAATGTTAAAAAAATAAATATATTTTAAGACATCTTGCCATACCAGGCTATTCGAACCAAATGTATTTACTCAGTATTAGGATATGACTACATGTTTTTTTATTACAGCTCGTGATAATTAATACATTATAAAACATTGTAAAAATTAGGCTAAAAGAAAGAAAGTCACCCCACTCCTCTACGTCTACTTCTATCATCGCTTGGATTACAGCGTCACGCGTCTTCTTTCTGAATGTGATTTTTCTCCACTGAGGAGCGGAACATATGGCAAATTACTCTGCGGCTCTTATATTATTGCACTGGTTGGCTATTAACTGCGAGCAGACAGAGTGTCAATCAATGCATTGGAGAATACGGCCAACATAAATAAATATTTTTTTTCCCGCAACTTTACAAAAAAAGAAGCCCAACGTCGGGTATAATACGCGGACTTGGCAACTGTGCTCCCGACACGAGAGAAAGCTGGAGCTTTCCCTGCCGCCCGCCGCACCCCGCGCGAAGGCTTTTCACACGGGGCGCGGCAAGCGGCGGGACCGAGGTGGAGCTCGCGCCACGGTCCCGGGGCGGACATTACCACAAAAGCTCAAATGACGCCACACTTCAGCTTTGTACACCGAAACGAGAGCTGGAATAATTCTTTCATCCTCCATTACTGGCAGCGAACTAGATTAACGCGAACATTAGTGGTGTGCTCTAATGCTAGTATTTCCTGTCACTGTTTAAGTTCAGAGATGAAGACTGCCATCTAGCGGTCGGGATATGAACTAAAAACGAAACAACTGCCATGAATCCTGTATGATTTTTTTTTTAAAAATATCAATATTCCGTTTTTGAGAATCGATACAGTATCGCCAAACAAAATATCGCGATATTCACGTGTATCGATATTTTCTTACACCCCTAGACAGCATTATTTGCCCTCATAGATTAGGGCCCAATGAAAAGCATTTTATTTTTTCCCGAGTTCTGTTTTATTTTCCCCCCAAATTCTGTTTTGTTTTTCCAAATTTTAGGTGATTTTTACCAAGGCAACATCACTTGCAGAGAAAGCAATAGCAGAATGCTCTGTGACAAATGCAGAGAGATGCTTTCAAGATTTCAAAATATGTTTCATTCAAAACATTTCTGTGTATTTGGTAGGCAGATAATCTGGTTTAGGAAAGTGGGTGGTGAAATTTTTTTCATAGATAGATAGATATAAAAATACAGTAGTCAACATTTGAAGTGGATCAAAAAAGTTCATCAAAGTTGTCCTAAGACGATAACACATTTTAATTTTAGGTTTTAGGACAACTTTGATGAAAGGTTTTGATCCACTTCAAATGTTGACTACTATAGGTATATATATATATATATATATATATATATATATATATATATATATATATATATATATATATATACAGGGCTCGCAAAATTTCAAAATCCCTGGTAGCCCTTCGGGCAGGTACTCTTCAGATTTTGGTAGCCCGAAATTAATTTAACTAGCCCAAATAAAAAAAAAAGCCCATAAATGTCAATCAAAAACATTTTCAATACACAAATATCAACACATATCAAGGAAAGAGTTGTATTTTACTATTTACAAGCAATGTTCCCTCTAATGTTTTTTTTTCTTGCTGAGCAAAACTTTTCTCTGTTGGACGGACATTTCGGGCACCTGAGCAAAAACATTCTTTATACCAGACCTGTACAGCGCACACAAAAAAGTGTGAAGCTTTTAACTTTAATGTGCTATTTATATTTGATTTGACCCTTGATGTAACTGAAGGATGTACATTTTAGGTTACCTGAGAAAACATTTTTTACAACATAAATACACTGCAGTTCAAAAGTTTGGGATCAGTAAATATATTTTTTAAAGAAGTGTCTTATGCTCAAGGCTGTAGCCTATCTATTTGATAAAAAAACTGAATATTATTCCACAAAATAATATTTTGAAATATTATTGCAATTAAAAATAGCTGTTTTCTATTTTGATATACTTTAAAATATAATTCATTCCTGTGATGCGCAGCTGTATTTTCAGCATCATTACTCCAGTCTTCAGTGTCACATGATCTTCAGAAATCATTCTAATATGCTGATTTATAATCAATGCTGGAAACAGTTGTACTGCTTAATATTGTTTGGGACCTGTGATGTTTTTTTTTTAAATAAAAAGTTAAAATTACTGTTTATTCAAAATAGAGGTTTTGTGTTACAATATACACTATTCAAAATATACACTATTTTTCTTTCTTTTTAAAGATACTTTAAAAGAGTTTAAAGAAACTTTATTCAGCAAGGATGTGTTACATGGATAAAATTGATAGTAAAGACTTATATTGTTATAATAAATTTTGAATTCTTTTTAACTTTCTATTAATCAAAGAATCAAAGAAAAACGTAACACAGGTTCCAAAAAATATTAAGCAGCACAACAGTTTCACTGTAAATCAGCATATTAGATCAGCAACACTGATAATAATTCAGCATTTCAGAATGATTTCTGAAGATCATGTGACACTGAAGACTGGAGTAATGATGCTGAAAATACAGCTGCACATCACAGGAATAAATATTTTAAAGTATAGGTATTAAAATAGGAAACCAATATTAGAAATTGCAATATACTGTTGTTTCAGTATTTTTGAAATAAATACAGCCCTGATGAGCAAGAGACTCCATTAAAAAACAAGGTCAATTATTTATTAGGTTTATAATATAGGCCTAACATAATATAATATATCAAAACAAACTATTTAAACTGATAGAATAGAATTGAATAGAAAACAAACTGAAGCAAAACTTAAGCTGAGAGCTGTAAGTTAAATATATAAAAAAACGTGAACATATAAATTCTTCTATAGCTGTCTAAACATCCCTATGAAGTAGTTTTCACAATACAGCTGTGTGTGACTGTATATGTCTCAGTTTTGTTACCGTTCTGTGCTCATCCTCCGCTGTTTCCAGCTCTTAATCAAGACACTCTTCTTTAATACATGAGGATGTTTATTTCACATGTCATGTCATTGCGTTGGTTCTCATGTTGAGCGCACTGCAACAATTGAAGTATTCGGTTTCTACAGCGACTCGTTTGGCGCACATCATTCTCTTTCTATGAAACCTGTAAACCGCATTCACCGGTTCTTACTCTGTAGCGACATCAACTCTATAGCGGCTTGCCTGAGTATTGCGATTCTTTCGCTTTTACTGGCATTCAATCCAATGAGAGCGGCACATTATTTCTTCAGCACGACCGCGGTTGTAGAAGTGTGCGGCCGCGCGCACGCAGCTGAGGGAACATTGCGTGGGAGCCCTGTATTTAAGGAAGCCCGTCGGGCAGGCGCTGATACAGTTTGGTAACCCGACTGGAAAACACAATAGCCCCGGGACGTCGGGCTAGCGATTTTGCGAGCCCTGAATATAGATAGATAGATAGATATAGATATACAGTATCTATAGATATATAGATATATGAAAACTAGGGTTTTAATTATTTTATTCCAATGATTTTATTTGTATTTAATTGTATTTATTTTATTGTTTTATTTATTTTTTTGAAGAAATGCATGAGATGAGGACTAAACTTGATTCAGAGAAATTAGTTGCCAGCAGAATATGAATGTGAGAGAATGTGAATAATGTAATGGCCTTTGCCACATTAGGATTCTGCTCCTTTTTAAAAACACTACACAAGCTAGTGTATTATTTTATTTATTTATTTTATTATTACTTTATTTTATTATATTTTTATTTGTTTGATGTAATTGAATTATTTTATTTTGACATTTTCTAAAGAAAATACTTTTTATTCTGTGCACATTTCGATTAGATTACATCAGTTGCATCAAATGTTGACTATTGTTATATTGTTAAGAACATCATTAACAGTAGCATTTTCAATCTTAAATAATTATATTAATAATATTATCAATTCTCTCCCAGTACTGTTAATAATATTTTCCCATCTTAAACATTAAACTCTCCAAAAATCAGGCAAGTTTCAAAAGTTTCCATTCTCTCTCTCTCTCTTCTGACTCTCTCTCTCTCTCTCTTCTGACTCTCTCTCTCTCTCTCTCTTCTGACTCTCTCTCTCTCTCTCTTCTGACTCTCTCTCTCTCTCTCTCTCTCTCTTCTGACTCTCTCTCTCTTCTCTCTCTCTCTCTCTCTCTTCTCTCTCTCTCTCTCTTCTCTCTCTCTCTTCTGTCTCTCTCTCTCTCTCTCTCTCTCTCTCTCTCTCTCTCTCTCTCTCTCTCTTCTCTCTTCTCTCTTCTCTCTCTCTTCTCTCTCTCTCTCTCTCTCTCTCTCTCTCTTCTCTCTCTCTCTCTTCTCTCTCTCTCTTCTCTCTCTCTCTCTTCTCTCTCTCTCTCTCTCTCTCTCTCTCTCTCTCTCTCTCTTCTCTCTCTCTCTCTCTCTCTCTCTCTCTCTTTCTCTCTCTCTCTCTCTCTTCACTCTCTCTTCTCTCTGACCTTGTATAAGTCCTGCTGCATATATTATAGAATATAATTGCAAGCTGAACGTATATCAGTCTAATGTAATACAGGAAAGAATAAATCAGGTGACTGTGAATGAAATGAACCTAAAGCTCTCAGACAGGCGGGCGTCTTCGGATTATTATGGATTCAGACCATCCAGCTTGTTGCAACAACATTAAATGAGCAGATTTTTGATAGTTATATTATCAGTTATTGTTGTGCATGTAAACTGAGAAGTCACCTAACATTATGTCCTTGGTCAGCATACGTGTGAGTGTTTTGATGCAGTACAGAGACACAGGTTTATTTTCACGTCGGTGTCGATGACACTCTCTCCGTCCGTCTTCACTCCATCATCCTGTCTGTCCTCTGCAGCAGAAGCTCTCGCCGCGGCCGGGTTTGAAGGTAAATAAATCACAGCTGCATTAGGACACAGATGCTTGCGTATTATTTATAGATCCTCAAGGGTAAATGCGGTTTAATAAGGTACCACTGATCTTAACGCAGGTTTATTACTCAGGTGCTTTTTGTAGTTTTTCTCAGTTTTGTGCCTGAAGAAGTGAATTGTACTTTTGACAGATCTCTTTAAAAAGTTGTTGATCCAGTAATATTGGCCTAGATTACTGTTCAAAAGTTTGAGGTCAGTTACATTTTTAATGTTTTTGAAAAGTCTCTTCTGCTCATCAAGGCTGCATTTATTTGCTCAAAAATACAGTAATATTGTGAAATAGTAATACAATTTAAAATAACTGATTTCTATGTTAACATCTTTTAAAATGTAATTTATTGCTGTGATGCGCAGCTGTATTTTCAGCATCATTACTCCAGTCTTCAGTGTCACATGATCTTCAGAAATCATTCTAATATGCTGCTCAAGAAACATTCATTATTATCAATGTTCAAAATGTATTTTTGTGGAAACCATGATACGTTTTCTTAGTTCAATAGAATGGTGTTTATTTGAAATAGAAATCTTTTGAAACATGTATTTACTGTCACTTTTGATCAATTGAATGCATCCTTGCTGAATAAAAGCATTCTTTTTTTTAAAAAAAAAGCACCAAATTTTAAACAGTGGAGTAAACAGAAACATTTTCTGTTTCTCTTTAATTATAGGTTTCATAAGCTCTTTTCAGGAAAATTTAGTTTAAGCAGATTCGGTCCAAAAAAAACAACTCTTTTTGGTGCCATTTTTGGCCAGGACTTTTTGTGATCACTTGTGCATTTAAAGGGACAGTTCACCCCCAAAATTAAAATTTTGTAATAAGTTACTCGCCCTCATATTGCTCCAAACCTGTTTGATTTTTTTTTTCTTCTGCTGAACACAAAAGAAGATATTTTGAAGAATGTTGAAAACCAAAAATTTGCTAGTAGCCATTGACTTCCATAATATGGAAAAAAGCAACGGAAGTCAATGGGAACCAGAAACAGTTTGGACACCAACATTCTTAAGATATTGTGTTTAACAGAAGAAAGAAACTCATACAGGTTTGCAAAAACTTGAGGGTGAGTAAATGATGAAAAGATTTTCATTTTAGGATGAACTATCCCTTTAATCAGCTTGTAGTATAAATAAGCAAGCATCATGTCATGAAGATCTGATCCGTATCTTCTTTGAGTGACTGTGATAATGCTGTAGTTGGAGCGGTTTGTGCGTTATCATCCTGACGGAGCTGAAACACAGAGCCATTTGTGTTCAGTTTCACTCCATCCTCACATAACCAGTCGAGCTCAAAGACTAACAGCTTGATAAGCAGGTGTTTGTGTCTGCGCAGTCTTGATCGTCTCCTCTATTGGGGACCTTTGCATCGTGTCCCGATCCTCAACGTGTGACATATGGAGCCGACAGCATCAAGACTGCTGCGTAAGAAAGTGTGAACGATCCATTAAAAATGTCCGCCAGCATATATGAAGTGTGACAGAAGTGTGTTAAAATCACACTGATCCTTTAATCTCTGGACACACCGTCAATAGAGCGGTCTCGCCATGCCATTCACATGTAGATTTGATTAGTCGCTAACAATATTGATTATTTGAGTGTGTGTATAATTGGTGTCCGGAGAGAAAAGCCGCAAGGGAATCCACATGTGAGGGTCAGGAGGTCTGGCGTATCCGTAGATGAGTCTGTCATCTATTAGGATCCGATGTCAGAGCTCATAAAGGAGCGCGACGGTCTGTTCTGGGTTGTTATAGTTTGTCCACATCAAAGAGAGCCCATAACGGCAGAGTTATTGCTGCCAGGGTTTATGGGAGATGCTAGAAGAGCCATCTGTGAATCTGGTGCCGTGACCCGGATATCATTCTGGGCTAATGTACAGCTGATGCCCATCTCGCGGTCTCTCGTTTCCCTCCATCTGTTCACCTCATTCACACTCTTTATCAACAGCATCGTGCCGACAACTTTACATTGAGAATGTGTGACATCTCAGAGTATGTTACAGTTATTCATTTAACAGGTGCATTTATCCAAAGCGACAAATGAGGTTGAGTGAGGGTAGATGCAGGTTTACAGGATTCTCTGGCTCATATAATGGTAAAATGCATCTGAAAGTGCCTGATTATAAAATATAATTATAATATTGTTTTCATATTCTACAGTATATTCTAGATTTTTATATTCTAAAATTATATGTAAAATTATGTGTAAATAATTAAAGATAAATATGTAAAATACATACAAATAAAAAGAATATTATGCATGTAACAGATAACTATTAATATATTATATATATATATATATATATATATATATATATATATAATTATATTTTATAGAACTATTATTATAAAGTGATATATACATTATAGAATAATAAAATATGATATTAATTATTTTTGTAAATATATATGTAAATATAAATATATATAAAAATAAATAAATTATATATATATACTGTATATAACAGGTACATTTATCCAAAGCGACAAAAGAGGTTGAGTGAGGGTAGATGCAGGTTTACAGGATTCTCTGGCTCATATAATGGTAAAATGCATCTGAAAGTGCCTGATTATAAAATATAATTATAATATTGTTTTCATATTCTACAGTATATTCTAGATTTTTATATTCTAAAATTATATGTAAAATTATGTGTGAATAATTAAAGATAAATATGTAAAATACATACAAATAAAAAGAATATTATGCATGTAACAGATAACTATTAATATATATATATATATATATATATATATATATATATATATATATATATATATATATATATATATAGAACTATTATTATAAAGTGATATATACATTATAGAATAATAAAATATGATATTAATTATTTTTGTAAATATATATGTAAATATAAATATATATAAAAATAAATAAATTATATATATATACTATATATATATATATATATATATATATATATATATATATATATATATTATATAAATTATAGATACAAATATATTTAATAAATATAAATATGGAAAATAAATATAAATAAAATAATTAAAATATTATGTTATGGAATAATAATATAGAATAATTTTTTTTTAAATATATTTTTTTTACATTGTATAATAGTATTCTATAATATATATATATATATATATATATATTATTATTTTATTTTACAAATGCACAATTATGTAAAATATAAAATAATAAAAAATATTACGTTATAGAATAATGATATAAAAGAAAAAAAATAAAATACATTTTTGACATCATTCTATAATATTGTTATTCTATAACATATATATTACTTAAATTATTTTACACACACACACACACACACACAATTATGTGAAATGCATATAAATAAAATAATTTTAAATATTACATGCATTATAATAATAATACATGTAACACACACACACACACACAGTATAAAGTTTGGTAGATTATAAGAATTAAAATATTTGCCTTGTTACAAATATTCAGGACATGTTTGCTGTACTGCTTTTCACAAAATGTACACTAGGAAGAATAATAATTGATCCCTTTTCATTTATAGTCATCAATATAGCAATACAGTAAACAACAGTATATACTGACATGTTAAACTATGTTTTACATTTTATCTTGACAACAAAATGCTATTGAATGTTTCCTAAATATCCAATATTGTCATCCCTAATCAAACAAAAGATGTTACAGGATGTGTGCTTGGAAATGAACGTGTAATCGGTGAGAGATTGAGTTTAAGCTGATGTAAATGTGCATCTAGTGTGTGTAGATGTATGTTTATTCACTCGTGTGTTTGATGTTGTGGTTTATTTTCTTACAGTTCCCCGCTGTGATCTCTGTCTCTGGTCTGTTCAGTCACACGAGTCCACACACATCTGTTAGTTTAGTGTGTGTGTGCTTGTGTTTTAGTGTGTCTCCAACAGATGGAAACAGTTATCAGCCAATATAGACAAACAAACAGCCTTGTCTTGTGTAGCACTCTGGAAACAAATGACCCAGTTTTGATGAACCCGCTATTCTGCTTTGATTCCGATTCATTTGTGTTTATTTAAGTTTGTGCTCTTCAATGCACTCATTCTTTTGTTATTTGGTTTGGAATTCTTTTGGGGGAAATAAATGTAGAAAAATAGCACTGAGCACCAAATGCATCAATTTTTTTTCATTTCTGCCTTTCTATGGCATTGACTACAATACAATACTACCAAAATTTTAATTTAAACAAAAATGTTGTTTCGTGGATAAATATAAATGATGTCTTCTGCATTCATCGTGCTTTGTATTTTTTTTTTTGTACGAAGCTAAAATGTTCTTATTTTTTACATATAAATTGCAATGCAATCAGATGATGAAATATCACTGTAATTTTTCTCACAATATTGTGTTAATGCTTTTATGAGATTAAAAATTAACTTATATGTGCAAATTAGTTAATGAAGAAGAATGTTGTTCCTATTCAGTCCAAATTTTAGCATTGTATAAAAAATACAAAGTACAATAAATGCAGAAGGCATAATTTATATTTATACTTTAAAATTATTATTTTTTTGACTGGTACACTGAAGTTGGTGTAGAAACAAGTTTTACTTTACTTTTTAATTGTTCGTAAAAATCTGAATTAAATGAGAAAATTTGAATTAAAAAGGCTAAAATAGCATTTGTAAAACATATACCAATCATTGAATAATATTTTTTTTACAGTGTAGTATGTAATGTATTGCATTCAGTGCCATAGAAATGCGTTTGGTAACTGTATGAATCAGTGCAGCACTTCCATGCAAGATCAGAATTAGGAAAACCATGTTGAGTTGATTACTCGGTGTTTACGAGAAACTTGTCATCTGGATGCAATATCTTTACACAGCCCACCACACACACACACACTCACGATCAGGAGGTGGTGAATCATCTCTGTGTATTGATCTGTGTATGCGGTTGACAGTTGATAAAGCTTTTCCTTGTAACTGAGCTCCAGTAAATGGGTCGTTTCCTTCCTGCTCGTGTCCGGTTTCAGATGTCCCGTCTGTCCTCGTGTCCTCACCATTCATCAGATTGTCAGAAGAACGCGTCCTCTTTTAGACACGCTTGTCTTGTATGTCATCAGTTTTTATTGGCTGCATAAAAAAAAAACTGTCAGGAAAGAAAGAGATCTCTTTAATGTCTCAGCTGTTTCTCCTAGAAAGCAATGGGATTAAATTAAGAGCAAATGGAGATTTGTGCTTACTGTATGTCAACTGTTGGCTCATTTGTGTCTATTCACAATTTTCTTAAGAAATTTTAGTAGAAATATCTGTTGATACCTAATTGAAATGTAGTTTAGAGCTCCATTAATTCCCCTGAGCAATGAAAGAGCAACCCCTGAGCAATACAGCGCTTCTGATTTTGGCCTTATATTTCAGTCTCCTGCTTCTCAGATGTTTTTTTCCTGAGAAACAAACAAAAACATTAAACCAAAATCTGCAACGTCAGACATCTCAATATGAACTCAGTCGTTTCTCATCAAAAGATCCGAGCTGCTCCACATTCATTTTATAACTCTATACTCTTACTGTATGTCAACTGCTGACTCATTTGTGTCCATTTCTACATCTCCTAAACTAAAGGGAAATTTAGTAGAAATATCTGAGACAAAGTTGATACCTAAATGAACCTCCATTAATTCCCCTGAGCAATGAAAGAGCAACCACTGAGCAATACAAATCTTCTGATTTTGACTTTAGTTTTCAGTTTTCTGCTTCTCAGATGTTGCTCCTGAGAAGAAGACCCCATTCATCTCTCATGTGTGTCCTCTAGAGATTCAGAAGAGATCTTGATTTGTCTAGACATCAAAGACTGGAATCAAAACTGAGAGAAACTCCATCATTTCTCATCAAATGTTCTGAACTGTTCAACATATATTTTATAGCTCTGTCCTCTTATTGGCTGACAACTATTGACTCATTTGAGCCAAGTTTTATCCCCCTTGAGGAGTTTATCTGGAGAAACATCTGAGACAAAGTTGATACTTCAATGAAACAGAACTGAAAACAAGTTAATTTCTCTTTAATATCTTCTGTCTTCTGGTTTTGAACTTATGTTTCTCCAGAGGAAATAAAATCATTCATCTCTCATGTGTCTCCTCTAGAGATTCAGAAGAGATCTTAATGATTTATAAAGACATCAAAGTCAGATATCTCAATATGAACTCTACATTTTCTCATCAAACAATCTGAGCTGCTCCACATTCATTTGTAGCACTATATACATTTACTAGATGACAACTATTGACTCATGTAAAGCTATTTTTACTGTATTTCTCCTGAAGATTTTTAGTAGAAACATCTGAGACAAAGTTGATACCTAAATGAAAAGGAATTGAAAACCAGCTGGGCACTTTAATATCTCTTTTAATATCCCTTTATTACCTTCTATCTTCTTATTTCGTCCTTGTTTTTCAGGCTTTATCAAATGTTTCTCCTGAGGAAAAGATCCCATTCATCTCACATGTGTCTCCTCTAGAGTTCCAGAAGAGATCTCAATGATTTGTCAAGACACTAAAGTCTTCCATCAAAGTGTGAAATCATAGTATGAACCAAGTCTTTTTAATCAAATGATCTGAACTGCTTAACAATAATTTTATAGCTTTATAATCTTACTGTATGTCAACTATTGACCCATTTGTGTCTCTCCTGAGGATCTTTAATAGAAACATCTGAGACAAAGTTGATACTTAAATGAAACTCATTTGAAAACTTGTCGAGCGCTCATGCATCTTCTGGTTTTGACCTGGTTATTCTCAGTGTGTTATGAATATGTCTGATTTTGCCAGTGGTCTTGGCTGTAGTTTTGTCCCAGATACGCAGCGCTCTGCACCGCAGACAGGGGGCGCTGTGGATCCCGTATGTCCGTCCCCTGAGATCACAGATGACCTATAAAACCACATGCTCTGCTCAATGTGCTGAGACGACAAAACCAATGACCTGACCTCCCTTCTCTCTCTCTCTCTCTCTCTCCACAGACATTTCCAGAATTTCATTTTACACAGGTGAGTGACTTCATCATAAACTCTCTCTCTGTGTGTTTATTTCAAGCTGAGTAACACAGACTAAATCATCTGAGACTCTGAGCGGCTGTGAAGGCTGTGGATGGTGATTGTTGGTTTTGTCTGTTCTGTTGAGCTCACTGTGCTTTAATGTGTCAGAAATAATGACAATTAGTGGCTAATGAAACTTTATAGCAATGAAACTATGTATTTTTATTTTAGCTTTATTTAAGAACATAATTTTGTCCCTAAAAATACAAAAAAAATATTTCTGATAACACTTTACTATAGGGTTTCATTTATTAATTTGTCTGAAGCATTTATTATTCTTAATTAATGTTGATTTCAGCATTTAATACATTTTTATATCTTTTAACTTTATCTAGTACCATGTGAACAAGCATGAACTTTATTTTTATTAACTAACATTAAAAAAGACTAAAATGCTGTAAATATATTTTTACTAGTATTTTTGTTATTTTCCATTATAAATATCTATTATATCTAAATATCTAATTTCTATTTATTTTAATTGATTAATTTATTCCACCGGTCAGAGAAGGTGATGCCACTTACAAAATTATGTGGTAGTACCATGGTTCATTAATACATGATATTTTTTTCATGATATTTTTGAATGATTACCATATTTATATAGCTCAAATAGATTCATATATTGATTTTATTTTTTGATTTATTGACTTTTTCAGCATCATAACAGGTACCTAAGGATGTTTGTCATTAAGGAACACGGAATTATTGTGCTGTTACAATGAAATGTCAATACCAGTTTACCCCATTAAAAAATTAAAAAAAGAGAAATTAATAAAATACATCATGAGAATTCACAAAGTACTTTTTAAAATCCATAATCATTTAAAAGTCTACACATAAATGCATCTTTTGTTTTCAAAAATAGTAAAGTTCAAAAAGTCCAAAAAAGCTCATAATAGCCTAGTACTTGTTTGTTATTATAAACACTGTGCTTCTGATTTTGTTTTTATTTGCTGTGTGGTGTTTGTGTCCATTTGCATGCGTGTGTGTGTGTGTGTGTGTGTTTCATACTTGGTGGGGCGTTGAGGTTTGATTCATTAGTTTGGGTCTCGCTGAGGTTGGTTTGACATGGTAACGAGAGGAAATGAACTGATGAGTCATTAACGCTGTCTCCACCGCCGGCCCGCATTAATATTCATCAGAGCGTTCCTCAGTGTCCTGCGGGCACCGTGCGGGACAGACCCGGCCGTCTGGGTCCTCAGTCTCTGCTGCCATAGAAACGGCAGATTCACACGCACGTCACCGGCGGAGGTCACGCTCACGCTGAGTCCACAAACCAGTCTGTGTGCTTCTGACAGCGGTGCACTGCGGGAATCTGCTGCATTCACAATAGAATTCATGCATGACGCAGACAGTGTTTCTTATGAGTGCTGTAATTGACTTACTGTAAGACTTGAGATATTATTAAGGGATTGTGAGGGATAATCAGACTCATATGGAAATGCTCATTTAATTGTATGTTTACTGCTTTCAGTCAGTATTTATTTGCATGAGATCTGCTTTCTCTCTTTTAGCATTTTTTCATATGGCAAACCGTAATGAATGCTGCAGTACAAGCCATTTATCATAAGCGATCAATAGTGTTTGAAGTGCTGCAATACAGAGTTTGGAAAGTTGGCCAGAAAGCATCAATCCAGTAGAACTGCAAGATTAAATTGATTTTGTGAGCTTGACTGTTAGCAGGTGAAGTTTAATCAGCATGTAAGTGACACATTTAGAAACGGAGGAGTTTGTGCTGCTGCGACACTGATGAGAAGCACCTGATTTAGCAGCATGTGTCGTATTAAAGATGCAAGTGTTACCCGTCACACCTCGTTCATCAACACCACTGTTTAATTACTCCACAGATGTGCTTTCAAGCATCCGCTGTCTGTTTCAAATGCAATACTAGTATGCTATTAACTGCATAATGCACTACTATTTTATTTATTTATTCATATTTTTTTATTTAAATACATTTTTTACTCTCTTTTTAATTTATTTATTTCCATATTTTATATAACTTCAATAATATAAAATATATTATATAACTGTATTTATTTTTATTTTATATATTATGTTATATAAATTATATATTCATAAAAATATATTATAATTTTATTTATTTATTTTATTTATTTAGTTTTTTATATTATATTTTAGATACATTATTAGTATAAAATATATTATGATTTAATTTATTTTATTTACCTTTTATACAAATTGTGTTAATAGAAAATATATTATAGTTATTTTTACATTTGTATTAATTATATATTAGACGCACTTAAAAATGATAATATATAATTAATATTATAATTATATATTAATATCAAATATATTGCAGTTGTATTTATTTATTTATTTTTCATTTTCATATTATATTTTAGAAAAATTATAATTCGATTCAATATATTCAAATTATATATTTATACAAATATATTAGAATTATATTATTTATGTATTTATTTTTTGCTTTATGTCTATATTTTATATAAAATATTTAATATAAAATATTTATAGTCTTATTTACATTTTTATAAATGATAAAATAATATAAAGTACATTGTAATTTTGTCATTTATTCATTTTTATGTTATATATTTTTTAAATATATTATAATTTTATTTATTTTATATATTTATATTATAAATTTATATTTATATATAAATTATGTATTAATATAATTTTTTTTAGTTAATTTCTTTTTTCTTTCAATATATTTATATATAAATTATGTATTCATATAATAATTTTTTTGTTAATTTCTTTCTTTTGTTTGTTCGTTCATTCACTTTCTTTCTTTCTTTCTTTCTTTCTTTCTTTCTTTCTTTCTTTCTTTCTTTCTTTCTTTCTTTCTTTCTTTCTAGTTCATTCCTCACAGCATCCACGTGAATACTATGGTACTTTTTTGTAAGTGGAGTATCTACAATACTCTGATGTTTTGTTCAGTTTCTTGATGATATTTTGTCTTCTGAAGCTTGATCTCTTGGGATTTCAGTGCCAAAGGATACACTCGGCCTCCTCTAGTCCTGACCCCTCCTCAGTCCCGTCCCGTGTGTATGTGTGTGCGTGTGTGTTGTGTGTGTGTATGCGTGTGTTGTGTGTGTGAAGCGTGCGGTGGAGGGTGGAGTGTGTCTCAGTGCAGCAGTGTGTCCTGCTGAGGGAGTCAGAGGCGTTTGTAAAGGCTTTTGTCAGGATCAGTGGGCGGATGTGAAGGGTTTGTATAGGAAAGAGCTGCACCCCTCCCTTCCCAGCAGCCTCTTTGTCTGGCGCTCTCTGTGTTTGGGGTTTTGAGTAGGGGGTGTAGCTCCACAGCTCATGTTAGTGTCTGCATGAACGGCCAGCACTGCGTCTGATTGTGTGTGCTGTCATGGTTAGTGCTGTAATTTAACCACCCGTGTGTCTTTTTTGAAGGACACAGAGGCAGGTGACGTCCAGTTATCATCTCTGAAATAATAACTCATTCTGACTTTATAAACCAGTTTGGTTAAAAAAATGTCTGAGAAATTTCTGCCATTTATAAGTGAAACCCAATTAAAAAATGTCAGTCTGACAAAATGATTAAAAAAAAAAAAAAAACAGATTGTGGCTGAGATTTGTGATTGGTTCATTCACACACTGGCTCTGCAAGGCTCAGTGTGCTTTGCATATTTTGCAGATTTTGGCTTTACAGCAGGCTTATCATAGTGAACTAAAAACTAAAACTATAAAAAATATTTTCGTTACTTGAGTTAAAATAAAATAAACATTGAAATTAAAAAAATATGTTTAAAAAATGAAACATTTTATTTCAGCTAGATGCCAAGACAAAATGTCTCATTTTCATTTAGCTTAACTTGACGTACTAAAATAACAGGACCATCCTATATGCACTAGTTATTTTATTTTATTTTTAATTTTTTTATGAGTTAAGGTTTTACAGCTGTTTTTAAGTTGTATTTATTGTTGTTAATTTAATGGACATTGTTGAAAATCTACAAAAAATAGTTGAGCAGCTCCTCAAACTACGACAATATGTGACAGTCAAATAAAATAATAATCTAAAGCTAATGAGTAAAAATGTGGTATTCCATTTTGGTATCAATGGAAGAGGAAACCATAAGCTTTAATATCCTAGTCAAAGTCATACCTTGAATGGTTTTAAAGATATACCCATTTGAATTATGGTCGTCTGCCCTCTTTTTCCAATTGAAAACCTGAGAAA
>JALXFT010003377.1:115000-187500 GCA_023376895.1 Aspiorhynchus laticeps | reverse complement strand
ACTGCCTCTATTCTTCACATTGTTTCTGTGAGGAGCAGCTGTAGCCGGAGGACACATCAGCACTGAGACGACATCTGTAGATATGAATGACTGTACATATGAGTGCTGTTCCAGAGGTCATGTAGTATAATGATGCTGCCTTTTAAATGATTTGATTTAGGCCAAATACTAAAATAGCATCCAGAATATGAAAGCATCTCACATCTCAGAATGTGTTTAATTACTCCACAAATGAGCTTTTATGCATCTGTAATCCACAGTCTGTATTTGAAATGCTGTACCAGTGTGCTTTTACTGCATGCTAGTCATAATATTTATGTATGTATTTATTGTAATGATAAATATTATATTTTAAAATAAATTGATATAATTATAAATGATAATTTATTTATGTTTTATGTATTATATTTTATTTAAATTGTATATTATTATAAAATTGCTTTGCAACGAGCTCAGATGGTGGATGATGAAATATTCATTACAATTATATTTTATTTAATAGCAAAAATAGTATTAATATGAAGTCATTGTTAATATTATTTAAATTATATTAATATTATTATCAAAACTAATTTAAATATCAGTATTGATGTATTAATATAAAGTAACATAATTATTACTTTAGCAACATCATTTAAATTGATCTTTTTTATTTATTTTTTTATTTTTAATATAATCTGATGGATTGTAAATGTTCCTGGAGTTTTAGAAGCATGCTATATAAATAATAAATGTACATTTGTATATAATTTGTAACAATAACATAATAATATTTTGCATTAATTGTAATAATGATAAAAAATAATTTAAACAGTGTTGTTCAATTTAAAGTGATAATATTTTTTATGGTTTATTATTTTTATTATTATTATGTTTTATTTATTTATTTACTATAATAATAAAAAATCACTCTAAGTTGACTAATAATTGAAATCTAGTAGAAAACAAAGAACTGTGTGAGCGGGCCCCTAAGAAGGCAGCTGTCTATGTAGGCAGTAAAGAGCAAGGCAGCTCACTAGGTTTTGTTAGAGAGTTGTAGTGTAAAGAAAACATGCAGTGAGCATGCTGGGAAACACAAATGTGCGTTTGGGGACAGAAGCAATAAAAGGCACGCAGGTCAGCGATGATTTGCAGTCGTGGTCGGGTTGGTAAACAGCCACTGTTCAGGAAATGAGTGTGGGATTTGCATATTAATGAGTCTGCAGTGGCTCCTCCCCCTCGATCCTCTGCACTGGCCTTCCCTGACTCGATCGGCTCAGTGTCCTCAGTGAAGAAGAGCCACACAGACACAATCTGTCTCGTCCTGTGATCGGCCGGAGTCAGGACTCTGTGTGGATTACTGTGGTGTGTCTGGGTGTGTGGCGGGACGTCGCTGGGTCTCATGAGGGTGTTTGAGAGCGGCGGGTGCTGGCTGACCCTCAGCACGGCCTCAGACAGACAGTCAGCCGCGTTCATGGAGAAAAGAGGCTGCAGTCCTTTCCCCTTGTGCTGGGCCGCAGGTACACGTCTGTCTGTTTGCTGCTGTGTAGTGCTGCGCAGTGTTTGTGCACAGTTTCTGATTGTGGATTGTTTGTGATAGTTTGTGCCATGCAATCAGTCATGTTTTTGTAGTTGGAAGTGTTTTGACACTAGTGTTCTTGCTTTCTACATTTCCAAAAGAATGAACGAGTTTTAATTTATTATTTTGTTTTGTATTTTGTATATTATTTTTATATTACTGTATTTTATATGTGTGTATATATATAATTTTATTTTGTTTTTAAATTTTGTTTTATTTTATTTGTTTTATCTTGTTTTTATTTTATTATTCTGTTTTATTTAGTTTTAATGTATGTTTATATATTTTTTGCTTTATCTTGATTTTTAATTTTGTTTTGTTTTTTGTTTGTTTTTGTTTTGTTTTTGTATTTGTTTAATCTTGTTTTTTTATTTTCATTTGGTTTTCTTTTATGCTATTTTATTTAGATTTGTCTTAATTTCTTTTCTCGTTTTTTGTATTTGTTTAATCTATTTTATTATTTTTTTGTTTTTCAATTGTTTTTATTTTTGTTAAAAAATAAAAACATATTATTTTTGTTTTTATTTCAATTATGTTTTTAAAATTTGTATTTTTATTATTCTATTCTATTTAACATTTTTATTTTATTGGGTTTTTAATTTATTTTTAAATTATATTTTATTTTATTTTATTTTATTTAGGGCTGTAAACATGAATTAACACTGGATTTTGACATGCGTTCAAACAACATAACATAATTTATAATGTTTAGCCAATGCTTTTCTCATCTTACAAAGAGGAATCATACAATGTAATCATAAACCAGTTCTTTATTTTTGATTTAAAGCAATATCAAGCAATATTTAATTTTTTGCTTTGCTTTTTTTGTGAAAGAGATTTAATTTGTGTGTGTGTGTGTTCAGCACCTGCTCTTGATGCTGTCATTCAGTCAAACACTCATTCAGTCTTAATCTGATTGACTCTTGTGTGACTGACAGGATAAACCGTCTCAATGTGTGTGTGTGTGTGTGTGTGTGTGTGTGTACTGGTTTTTGTGGTTTACGGGGACAAAATTTGTTTAATAACATGGGTATGACAGAGGTATTACAATTTGAAGGTGTTTTATGAGGACACTGCCTATGTCCCCGTAATTCAAAAGGTTTAAAAAACATACTAAATGGTGTTTTTTTGAAAATCTAAAAATGCACACAGTCTCCTGTGAGGGCTAAGTTTAGGTGTAGGGTTGGTGTAGGGCAATAGCACATACAGTTTGTACAGTATAAAAACCATTACGCCTATGGAGAGTCCCCGTAAACCAAAAAACAAACGTGTGTGTGTGTGTGTGTGTGTATGATTCCTTGTGTGTGTGTGTGTGTGTGTGTTCACTGTTTTAACGTGTGTTCATCCAGGGAATCATGAAGAGAGAAAATTTGATTTGAAAATGAAAAATATGTCTATTAATTATAATTAGCTGCTTCAGTTCCTGGTTAAATTAATTATAAGTCAACATTTAATCGCTCAGTGTTTCAGCTGTGGCTCATTACAGTGAACACATCTAATAATCCTGTAGCAAACATATGTTCTATTATGTTCTATAAATTCATTCATTCAGAATTTGTTCATGCTTTGAGCCTTTAGGAGAATATGGTGTATTAAAGAGTGCATCTTTTTCATCACTGGCCAAGTTTTTACACCATTTTTATTCCTATATTCACTTGTTTGCAGTTATTATGCCATGTTGCATTAATGTAAAATGAAAATGCATGTATGATTAAAATGATAAAATGATGAATTATGTGATGTTGCTCTGCAAGACATAATCTTGTATAGTCTGACCACTATGGTCCTCTAATCAAGAACTGGACGTTTAGACAAAAAGACAATGCATGATTGAAATGCCTGATTAGTGGCAGGTAAATCTGAAGATATCTCTGAGAACAGAGCTGAATATACAGGGGAATATTGTTGAGTTGTTACTAAGAGCCTCAAACACACACACAGAAACGTCCTTGTCAAACGCCGGGACTCTGTCCTCCTCAGAAGTGTTACTGTAGGAGTCTGGGATGTTTCCCAGCAGACTGATGTGAAGCTGTAAAATCAGATCAGCTGTGCTTTAGTGAGATTAAACCAGCAGGATGTGGAGAATATGGATGAGAGATCTTCTAGCTGAATCCTAAAGATAATCTGTGACCCCTGAAGAGCAGGTTATGCGTAATGGCTGTGTTATTATCATCAGATCTAATGCACACTGAGTGTTTAGCAGATTTAATGTCGTGTATCTCTGGATGGATGCAGATGGTTGTTTTGGGAGTGATTTGTGTGTTGCTCTGAATGCATTTGCATGTGTGACGCATGTTAACATACGGCCGTGTGTTCAGAGGTCACATGAGGTCACGTGGGCGTCCCTCGTCTCCTCGCATCTCTTCTTTGCTCCCATCTCTTCTCTTTTATTCTCCTTTGCTCTCATATCATCTCGTCTGGTATCATCTGTTTCACTCTGTTCTTGCTTCTAGTAGTGTCTTTTTTCGCTCATATCTTGTCTTTTTGCTTGTTCTTCTTTGCTCTCTTCTTGTCTCTTTTGCGCTCATCTTCTCTCTTTTCATCTCATCTTTTTTTGGCTCTCATTTCTTCTAGTGTTGTCACGGTACCAAAATGTCAGTATTCGGTACTGATACCGGTGAAAATCCACGGTTCTCGTTACCAAAGCAAAGCACAAAAACATGCTAATTAAAAAACATACTATTTTTATTAATAAAGTCAAACAAAACTAAAATGTACAAAAATCAATGCCATTCTTTATATTTATTTAAAATTGTGTTTCAAGTAATAAAGTATGAAAAACAGTAAACAAGTTTCACCCAAATTTAATTTGTCTTTTAATTAATGAAATTTAAACACTTTTAATTTTTTTGGGTAAATAAAGGGGATTTACTGTTAAAATTAAAATATGGAAGAAATATTGTGTGATTATTTCTTTAAAAATAAAGATTTATACATTTTTCAACAGTGGTAATAGTATCACACACATTCTACTAAATAATAGTAACATATTTCTGGCACAAAGTCTTTAAGATAAACTTTTATTTTGACAGGTTGCCGTGAATACCTTTACATTTCTGTGTGTGTAGCTATTTGATATGACGCTGGTTTTACTCAAATCAAATGGTAAAATGCTCATGAAGGGACTCTCGGAGCAGTTCTGGAGATGTAGTTTATGTATTTATGTCCTCATTGAGACGGCAGACGCTGAAATCACCGCGAGCGTCACACACGCTTCAGTGTAGTAAACAAAAACACGTGTCTCTGCCATTCATTCATTCATTCATTCATTCATTCACACAGAGACTCGCAGAACATGCAGGATTCATATTTAAATAGACTTTTGCAGCTTAATATTTACAGATACTAGTCCATGTCACGATTTGATTTAAGTGTAGTGACCTACTTTTGATTAATTCATCCAAACTTTGATAAATTCCGTGACATTCCGTGCTAAACTGTAAATTCCGTTTTATAACTGGATTCCGAGTTTCCGTCCACGTTTTCTGCGTCGTGGAAATCATAGAGCTGTACGGGTCAAGAACCGGGTTCACCGGTACTCGGAACCACCGGTACTTGAAAAAACCTGGTACCGTCACGTTTTCATTTCTTTAGTACCGACTTGGTACCGGCATACCGGGTCTTTTGACAACACTAATTTCTTCTTTTCTTTACTGCTCTCTTGTCTTCTCTATTGCTCTCATTACTCTCTGCTCATCTCGTCTTGTCTCTTTTGCACTCATCTTCTCTCTTTTCATCTCATCTCTTTTTGGCTCTTATTTCTTCTTTTCTTTACTGCTCTCTTGTCTTCTCTATTGCTCTCATTACTCTCTGCTCATCTCATCTTGTCTCTTTTGCACTCATCTTCTCTCTTTTCTTCTCCTTTGCTCTCATTATGTCTCTTCTTTTTTGCTCTTATATCATCTCATCTCTTCTCCTTTTCTTATTTTCTTCTCTCATCTTTTCTCTGTTGCTCGGTTTGAATCTTATTCTTTTCATCTGTTTCTCATCTCTTCTTCATTTTTCTCATCTGATCTCTTTACTTCTCATTTACTCTGCTGTCTTCTCGTTTGCTCTCACCTTGTCTCTTCTCATCTTTTTTGGCTCTCATCTCATCTCTTCTTTGCTCTCTCCTCATCTCATCTTGTTTATTTTGCACTTATTTCATCTCATCTCTTCTCTTTTGCTATCATGCTGTCTCTTTTCTTCCCTTTTGCTCTCATATCATCTAATTTTGTCTCCTTTCTACTCTTCTTCTCTAATTTCTTCTCGGTCTCTTGTATTTTTCATCTTTTACTCTCTTCCTTGCTCTTGTCTCTTTTCTACTCGTCTTCTCATTTGCTCTCACCCTGTCTCGTCTTTTTTTGACTCTTCCTTCTTTTCTTCACTTCTTGCTTACAGTATCTTCTATATTGCTCTGATCTCATCTCTTCTTTGCTCTCTTCTCTTTTGCTCTTTCCCTTCTCATCTCTTCTTTTCTTTGCTGTCATGGATCTGGTTTTGTCTCTTTTCTTGTCTCTCCTCTTCTCTTTTGCTCTCATATCATCTCATTGTTTCTCCTTTCCTTTCTTCTTTACTCTCATCTGTTTTTTTCTCCTTTTCTCTTATCTCTTTTCTTCTTCTTTGCCCTCATCTCATCATTTCTTCTTTGCTCTCTTACTCTCTTACTATCCTCTTCAGATTTCATCTTGTCTCTTTTGTGCTCATCTTCTCATCTTTTCACTTTCGATCATATTATCTCTTCTCATTACTTCTCTTCTTGTTTTGTCTCATCACATCTGTTTTCTTAATTTCCCTCATCTCCTCTTTTCTTCTTCGCTCTCTTACTGTCTCATCTCATCTCCTGTACTCTCCTCTTTTGCTCTCATCTGGTCTCTCTTCTCATTTTTTGGGTCACCGTGTCCCTGAACATGAACATGCTGGTGCATGCTGGGATATCTGTGTGTCTGTATGACCCCATCATCTCTGTTCCACTGGATGGTTTCATCAGCGACGGTTCCTCGTGTTCTCCGTCTGCTCACTCAGCGTTTCCTCCGCTCAGACTCGTCTCATGCTGTCAGGACTCATGACTCCTAGATGACGGAAATTCAGAAAACCTCCACGCAATCGCCTGAAATGAGTCATTTTCGCAGGGCAGACGGTGTCGATGTGGTCGTTGGCCTGTGGAGCAGTTGAATTAGACTGAACTGTGACATTAAAGATTGTGAAATCATTAGAGATATATTCAGATTCCACTGCGGTCGCATTTGCTCGCGGTGTGAAGAGATTTCCTTCAGCGTTGCCCATTTTATACACGGTGACATGGCTGTTTCTGTGCAGCTTTTTTCTTGTATTGGGAAATTATTTTATCATCTGTACTATGGGAAATAAAAATTGCCCAGAAAAGATTATTTACTCATCAATAGTCGCTCCAAAACCATATGATATTTTAATCTGGCACCACAGAAATTCATTGCACCAGGTTAAACATTTACATTGTCATTTAGCATTTATTCATTTTATCCAAAGCGACTTACAAATGAGGAAAGCCACAAGCAATTTGTTATAGAAGCCAACAATATTCATAGCATATGATGCCAAATTGAAAGTATAAACCCGATTAGCACACAAGCTAGAACTGCAGTGCAGAAAATGCATTGACATACACAGATTATTTAACATTTATTTTTTGTTGATTTTCTTATTGCTATATTTACTTTTATTTAATTTTAAAAACAAATAATAAATAAATAAAATAAACAAAAACTTATCTATTTAAAATAATGTATATATGTAATAATGTAAAGCAAAAATAACGATAAATAAAATAAATGTAATACATAAATTATAGGAAAAAATGTTATCTATTTTTATTAATTCATTTAATTTCTATTATTTGTTTATTATTTGCTATTTTTTATTTTTTATTCATTATTTTAAAACTATAAATAGGAGTTATAGTAATTGCCTTCTGTGGTTATGGATTAGTTAAGTAAGTTTATTAAATGCATTTTGTTCACTGTAATTGAAATAGATAAATCTAATTAAAAATGTATCCAGTATTTTTGCATGCCATTTGTTTTTATGCATTATTAGGGTTAAAATGCAGTGTTCATCTCAAATACAACTCATTTGTAAGTCACGTCTCATGTGGTTCTAATGAGGAGTGCTAAACTTTTTGTTGCCTGTTGTTGCCTACAGCATGTAGAGTAATTTCTGTCAGGATGCTGCCTAGATAGTATACAGCAAACAAGCTCACTAGGTTTTGAAGCAGAGCCTGTAAGTCTCTTTGTCCTACATCAGCTTTAGTACAGTATTTGCTGTGTAAATGGTCATAGGGGTGTGTCCTGTCTTCAGCCACGCCCCCACACACCTGGACGGCAGGTGAGTCTGCCGAATATGATGAAACATCAGTGATGTGCGGGTAAACATGACTCACACACGGCTGTGACTGGAGCGATGAGAGCTTAGTGTATGTCAGAGGAAGAGGCTCGGCCGTGTGTGTGTGTGTGTGTGGTGTCAGAGATTCCCGAGCTGTAACAGGCACAGACGTGTGTCGGGGATTTTTGTGTGCCGCACGTCTCTCCTCATGTTCCTCGACAGAGATGGACGTGTGTCTCATGACTCTGCTGTGCCATGTGTTTGCTGGCCGTTTCTACTCACAGGTAGGACTGTCACGTCCACGAGATGCTCTGATGCTCATAGCTTAGGGTTTGGCTTCAGACAGACAGCTGTTTGAGGCTTTTTTTAGGCTTTTTTTGGAACAAATAAATACTTTTATTCAGCAAGGCTGCATTAAATTGATCAAAAGTGACAGTAAAGACATTTATAATGTTACACAAGATTTCTGTTTCAAATAAATGCTGTTCTATTGAATTTTCTATCCATCAAAGAATCCTGAAAATAAAATCATGTTTTACACAAAAATATGAAGCAGAACAACTGTTTTAACACGAAAATAATCAGAAATGTTTCTTAAGCAGTAAATCAGCATATTAGAATGATTTCTGAAGATCATGTGACACTGAAGACTGGAGTAATGATTCTGAAAATACAGCTGCGCATCACAGAAATATATTACATTTTAACAGATATTCACATAGAAAACAACTATTTTAAATTGCAATAATATTTCACATTTTTACTGATTCACTGTATTATTGATCAAATAAATGCAGTCTTGGTGAGCAGAAGAGATATTAAAAGTCTTACCAACCTTAAACTATTAATGGTAGTGTATAATGTAGGTTTTTATGTTAAATGCTCACTATAAGTCAGTTTTTTTGTTAATTGGTCATCTTCAGGCTCACTAGTGATGTGCGTCTGATCTGTTTGTCTGAACAGTGATAGTATTCAGAAAGCTGTGATTCCTGTAAGCACTGATCTATGACATGAGGTCACTACAGGACTCTGAACTTGTAGTAAGAGTTTAGTAAGTTACTTTGTCTTGTGAATGACTTCTGACTCTGAGTGTTAAAGTTATGTGATGTTTTGGTGTTTGTTGATCATGTATGAGGCAGACAGACTGTGGTGTGTTTGGATAGTGTGTGTGTGTGTGTGTGTGTGTGTGTGTGTGTGTGTGTGTGTGTGTGTCATACGTGACTCTGGGGGTGTAACGGCTCATTCACTGACACTTTGATGTGTGTGTGTGTGTGTGTCTTTCAAGAACACGTCTGGCTCATATTTTGTAAAGCACTTTGAGATGTACTTTTAAAGGCGCTAGATAAAATAAAGTTTATTGTTATTATTTCACCCCCATACCCACAGAAAGGCATTATATGTGGTATAAAGGAAAATGAAGCCTGTATTAAACCTCAATTCTCCAGCAGGGTGAATCTCATGACAACCATTATTACTTTATTGCACTGTGACTTTATTTTCATGCAGTTCTCATTACTGTAATGCATCCAGATGTTTCTCACTGATGATTCTCATTAATTTCTCAGTACTATAACATTGAAATCATCCAGTCCAGACATATTGATCATTAAAATAGGCATAAAAATTCATTCAGTACACAAAATACTCCAAATGTTGTCTTTTATGTATGCATAACAGTATAAATTTATCATGACATCAATTCATAATTTGTATATATATATTTGTGTTGTTTGTGTGGTGCTATATGAGTATAAAATAAAAAATATAAATTTTAATATATCATCAATTAATCTAATCTCATAATCTCATCAATATATATCTCATCGATTAATAATTTGTATAATTGTATATAAATCTATAAAAAAAAATCTAATAATAATTGATATATATAGGACAAATCTGAATGATTTTCTATGGTAATTGGCAGCATGACTCAGATCTGTAAATGGGTGTTTAACCTGAAGCTCTGTTTCTCAGATCTCTGTGAAAGGACTCGTCGTTTATCTTTTATTAGATTAGTTTTGTGTTAAACTGAAACGGGAAACACACACTGAGTTGCGTAACCGTGCTGCCGTGTGTATTTGTTCTTGTACGTTTGTTTATCTGTGTGCCGGGTGTGTTTCATATTTGTGATGGTGATAAGCGGCAGATAAGCGGACGTCTGGGATTGTAGGAATGCTGCTGATGGGAATGTGCCGTGATGTGCCTCTACATCGCCTCAGAGCCGCTCAAATATCAATCCTTCCCAGAATCCATCTGTCCTGAGTGTGCTCTGGAGTTTAATGTGTGCTCAGAAGATCAGCAGAAAGATTGAGTGTCGAGTTAACCAGCTTAACAAACTCATAACTCTCCACCGGATTAGTCAAGATGGTTTACCAACCCTTCTACAGCTGCAAACCCTGCTGGTCAACCACCAAAACCAGCTTTAACCAGCTAGAAAGATGTTTAATCTTCAGTCTGGTGCGTGAGACCATGAATAATCCTGGTCTGTTACCCCTGATGTAAGCGTGAGTCGATGGTTTGGAGGTGTCTGGTGTTTCATCTGCTCATATATTACGCCTCTTCATATCATGAGGAAATTTATCACACAGTTCACGCTTCTCTTTATTTCACCGTCTGGCTCTCGAGCCGCTTCACCAAGACAGAGCGAGAAATGTCCTCAGATTCAATCAGGGGTGTGAGAAAGGCGAGAGGACATTAGAAAGTTCTTCCTTCTTTGGAAACAGTGTCCATTTTTACAGCCTGTGTGTAATTAATTTCGAGGACTACATAGCGATGCATGATTTGGGGGAAAAATCTGTTTGCATTTTTTCTGATAAAATTGTGAATGCAAATTGAAATGCCATTTCTTCCAGGCTTCCTATGCTTATTTGTAGAGGTGTTATTTAGGAATCTATTAAAAATAATTGTATTATTATGCTATTATAATTTTTTATTAATAGTTTGAAATAGTTATTTTAGATAAGGTTTTAGATAATTTTGTTGTTTTTGTCATTTTTATGAATTTTTATATTCATTTTTAAAATATGCTCAGTATATAGTTTTTATTAGTTTTAGCTCTAGTTCTTTTAGTACATCAAGTTAATGAAATTTAGATTTTTTTGGCAACTGGCTGAATTAAAATAAGTTTATTTTTAATATTTTATTTTATTTTATTTCAGTTCATGTTTATTTTATTTTAAGTAACAATTTTTTTAATGGCTTTAGTTTTAAATAACTATACTAACTCTGATTTGTAGGGCTGCACAATTTGGCTAAATATGTTTGATTATATATCAATATAAAATATAATAATAATAATAATAATAAAAGTAAAAATAATAATAATAATAAAATATATAATAATACTTTCATCATTAGTGTTGTAAGTTTATTTATATTATTAATGTTATTTAAATTATTATTATTATTATTACTATTTACTATTTATTTATATAAACACAAATATTGAACAAAATAAGAAGAAATATTACAAATATTTCACTGTAAAATAAGATAAATAATTATTTTACATTTAGATTTTTTATTCAATTTTTTTTATATAATATTTTAGGAAAAATAATATAATAAAAATGATACTTTATATTATAATACTAATATTAATGGCTGTCTTAATTTTGTCATCAAGCTTTTATTTTCTTTTATATTTTAATTTTTAATTATAACAATTCTATTTTTATATTTTATATTTTAAAATGATTTCTTTTATATTAATTATATTTTCTTTTCTTTTATAAACTTTTCTTTTTCACTCTGAGATGCTGTAAACACCAGTGCCACACTTCACTCTGAAACATGATGCAACTATGTTTATTTAATTGAATTGCCGTCTCTGTGATTTGATTATGGCACTATTAATCATGCAGCCCTGTGCAGACCCTGATCAGTTTCCCCTGTTCTCTTGTTTCTGTCCAGAATATGACAGACACCTAGCGCACAGTAAAGGCATGGCGACGGCATACCTGGAGCCCAACCCAAACCATACCCTGGGTGGCGGGGCCAAGGCCCGTCTCAGTGCGGGGACGGAGCGGGCCCCCGGGGCCCCGGACAGGGTCCTGAAGATCTTCCATCGCTTTGAGAACAACAGCGAGCACAGCACCTGGTCCAGCAACATCCGGCATGGAGACGCCACCGACGTCAGGGTGAGAAACACATCACACAAGTTCTGTGCAGTATCCTAATGTATTAATGTCTATCACTTTTAGAATCTGTTTTTCATGCTAACAGAATAGGGCTGGGCGATAATTCGATAACGATAATTATTGCGATATAATTTTCCTCGATAAAACGATATGAAGAGTTCGATAAATGTTCCATATAATGTTTATGTGCCAAAAGCAGAACGAAACAGCGTGACTCATTTGCATCGCGCCACACGGACCGTTTATCCGCTAGGATCAAAGTCAAACTGCGCGCGGCACCAGCTCACCAGAGCAGATGCGTTTAGGTCACGCGAGCATTAAACAGCGCTGTGAGATCCAGTGTGAAGCGCTTGAATTCAGCGATGAACACAAACAACTGTGATTCAAACTAGTTTATAGCCTAACAGGAGAGACACTGTGTGTAACAAGACAGTCAGAAGGCTTTTCAGTCTACACATCGCCATCATTTACCATGGATTTACTGTAGTAACACTCACTGCACCATGGTATTGTGGCAGAAATGTGGGATATTCACACTGAATTTTATTACAGGAGTAAAGGTATATAATTAAAATATATGTATTTGTGATTAAGCTATAGCATGTGTGCATTTATACTGAATGTTTTTAGACTACTGTTTTTCATACAAATAGGCTGCCTAAAAACCATATAGTTATATTTTTACCATGGTATTGAGGTGTTATATGTGTGGTTTTAACTGTGTTTATCATGATTTAAATGTATGCTACAATGGGAGACCAATGCTTAAATAAAAAAAATAAACTTGGTCAGAATTAATTTAACCATATAAAACTGAGGTTGCTACAATTTTTACAGATGCTATGGATTTTAAAAATGAACAAAAATGTACCTCTGCATCCTAACTCAAGCTACTATCAAATGTGCGTTTCTAAGAGACAAAAAATATATTATCATTATTAATATTATCAGGCAACCCAAACCTGTTTCTTGATTTGAAACAATATCACTCATTAGAACATGCAGCAACTAAGAAATTAATTTTTCTAGTTAGATATTTATTGTTAAGGAAAATGAATGGTCTGGTTTCTACAACTTTCACTTTGGAGCAAAATTCTGGGTTTAAACTTGAAAGAAATAAAGATTTGACATTTATCGTGATAATTATCGATATCGACTGATATGAAAAAAATTATCGTGAGAATTTTTTTGGCCATATCGCCCAGCCCTATAACAGAACCAGTTTCTAAGGGTTTTTACATGGTTTTACATGGTTTCTAGGTGGTTTGAATTGGTCATTTATAGCCATTAGCTGGTCTGATCTGGTCTGAGGAGGTCTAGTTGGTTGTTTGGCTGAACTTTTTTTTTTTTTTTTTTAATTAGGTACATCAGAGTTAGTAGACTAACCAGCTACCATGTAACATAAGTATGTCTTTCCTCTTTACGGTCAGTCTCTTGATTTTTAGGTGCAGGATGTGTTTGGTGACAAACAGAATCAGAGTTTATAAATGTCAGGTTTCCGTCACTGGATGTGTGGTTTTTGTGCGTGCGTGTGTGTGTGTGTGTGTGTTCAAACATGTAAATCTGTCCTTCTGAAGCTCAGCTTTCACTGAAAGGTTTAATTTCTCCTGCTGAAACTGAATTCATTAGTGACTGAGAGGGGAACGAGTCGAGACGGACGGCTCTGTTAGAGACGCAGCAGCTGTATTGATCAGCGGCTGTGTTAAGTGGATTGTTTCAAAGGAAGGATAAACATGCTGTTCCTCTTGATCGGATGCTCTCTGGTGATTTCTCACATTTCACTCTGACCTCTGAGGCTTTTATAACTGACCCGCTCTGTCTGGACACAAACTGTCTTCATGCATGATCATTTCGACTCAACGAGAGCATGTTTTGGTCTTTTTCTGCATGATAATTCAGTGCATTTTAAGGCAGTACACTACAGGTAACAACACTGGGCAGTCTTGAGATCTTGGGCTATTTTGCTTCCATAATACGTCTTATTTCAGACTTTTGGTCTGAAAACATCCAAAATACACTGTTTATTTTATTGCACTTTATCTATTTGCATCTGTAGATTTTAATCACTATACATATCTTTAATGTTTAAATCTCCACTTCAGCGGCACTTACGTACACCTAACTTATACAATATATAACAATAGAAAAAAGTATTAAATAAATAAATTTATTGAAAAAATATTATATATATATATTATAGAAATAAATGTATAATAAAACATTATTATAAAACAATACTGTTTTATTCATATCTATATTACATTTACATTACATTACATTTACATTTATGCATTTAGCAGACGCTTTTATCCAAAGCGACTTACATTGCATTCAAGTTACAGGTTTGTTTGTGTTTTACTTTTTTTTTTTTCTTGTTTTCCCTGGGAATCGAACCCATGATCTTGGCGTTGCTAGCGCCATGCTCTACCATTTGAGCTACAGGAAAGCTTCAGATATTCTGAAGGTTTTTACCTTTAAAGGTTCATATACCATTCACCTGATTTTACTCTGATTTTATTCTTAAAAACATGGTGATAAATGTATTTTTCTGTCTGTTGACAGTATTTTCTGATTTATGGCATGATAAAAAGAGATATCCATAATCTCCTCTGTAAAAACCTTTGACTCTAATATGTCAACAAAATCAAACAAGCACTTTTAAAACAATGTTTAGATTTCTGTTCTGGAAGTGTATGCAAATTAGTCTTTATTTTATTAGATAATGCATAATTTGCATCTTTAAAAATAACAAAAACACTGGTCAATTTTGGGATGCTGGCCTATAACATGTCTTATTTTAGACTAGTGAAAAAAACAAATGACACTGTTTATTCACTGTAGATTTTAATAGCTATAGGCCTACATATCTTTAATGTTTAAATCCACTTTCAGTAACACTTACAAACACCAACATTTACAGTTTTATTCGTGTCTATATTCTGAAGGTTTGTTCATGTCATATTTAATATGTCAACAAAGTAAAACTAGAATTTTGAATCTGGCTCTGCCCAAATGTATGCAAATGAGTTCATATTTAACTAGACAATGCCTAATTTGCACATTTAAGCATAACATTTCAGAAAACTTGTCTTAATGTAGTGATGAATCAGCTGGGAGAGATTGGTGATGTTACTGTATATTTTTTGATATTCATCTGTGGTGTGTTGTCTTCTGATCTGTGAGAAGATGTGGAGGTCTGGCTGAGGTCCAAATCAAACACGCCTGAAGCTCAGAAACTCTGCTGGGCTGCTTTAATGGCAGCAGAAGTGGGGTTTTCTAATGCAGGCTCGGGGTCAGTCGTGTCTCTTATCTGTTTAAGCTTCACCGCGGATGTTCAGATTTCCAGCGGCTTCGTACAGACAGGCGCAGATTAAAATGAGGAATCTTTAGTGGCATGAGGAAAGCGGTCCATTCATATGACAGTGGAAGAATGAATGGAGAAACTAATGGTTTTGATTTAAGGTGTAAATGTAATAAAACTTTAACTGCATCATGACTCATGTATTTTACAGAAGGAAAAACTTTTTTATATTTCGTATTAGCTGTCATTATGTGTTAGCCGCTTTGGATAAGGGCATCTGCTTAATGAATAAATGAATATGTTAATATAAACCAAATGCATTAGCATTCAGACCTACATATAAAATAACAAGGCAGGAATGCCAACTTCTAATTGACAATTTGCATGCAAATGATTTGTGATGCTAATGATGCTGAGCCGAAGCATTGCTGATTTCTCAGAAATGAAATGCATGCTTTTGTTTTTATAAATGAGTAGAATGTCATTTCAGAGAAAAGACAGTAAAGGTTGTTGATGTCTAGCTTTTTTTTTTAAATTTGCATGTAGTCACGATGTTTCCAATTTAAATTATATGCTTTTATAATGCTAAGCAATACAGTGCAGTGCTATTTTAATTGAAATGCTTTTGCATCCAGTCTCTATTGAATTCAACCACATCTATGTTTCATAATTCAGGTTTAACTTACAGTTTTTAATAGCAAGTAATACTGAATGAAACATGATTTTTTTTTAAATAGTATTTTCTTGTAAACCATGCTCCAATAATCTTTATTTACACTTAAAAATGATTAGTTTGATGCTACATTTTCATTTTGTATTATTGTTTTTTGTTAACACATGCCAATTAAATCCTTCAGGACTGTAGTTGATGTTTACGGCTCCTGAGTCTCTTTTACTGGTACGTGATTTATTTTAAAGGCCCAGATCTTACAGAAAGCACACGTCAATGCTGGAAAAGTGCTCCCAGTGCTAGCGGGGAATCCAGCTCTGTTATTCCCGCACACCACCGGGTTTGCCAAACCGACAGTGGTAATCTGAAGGCCACGTGTAGACGGCGGTTCCAGCTGGCCTGTGCTCTGTTTATATGTCGTGTCCTGCTGGTAAAGCCCAACACTGAACTGTCCTGACGGTCCTTTTAGCCTGAAAATGGGCCACAGACGGAGCCCTGGGGGACCCCTCGCGTGAACATGCCATCATAAATATGCAGTGTTTTGGCTGGAGTGTCAGTGTGAGTTTTTAGGCCTGATGAAATGCGTGATCTAGTCTGTGGAGAGCACTGTAGTGTCTTTTACTGTCGTGGGTGCCAGACCACCGTCTGATGCTGAGAGAGATGCGAGACGCTCTCTGGGTGTGTTAGTGTTTTGTCTGTCTCTCTCTCTTTTTTTAAGTTTGTTAAGACTGCACAAAGGCACCAGAAGTTAAAGGTAAATGAAAAGTCAGTGTATATTGGTCAAAAATATCCATTTTATAATTTGCTTTATTTTACTTTTGTTTTTAATGCTGGTGTAACATATTGTGAGGTTGTTTTCACACTGATCCAACATTCCATTGGTTATCCCTCCTGGTTCAAAATGATAAAAATAATAGTAATAATAAACAAATAAAAAGGAAAATAAATAAATAAATGAGATGAAGTACCTGTCATTTGTAGTTAGTGTTGGTATTTATATGCTAGTATAGCTTTTTAATATTTTGAAATAACTTTATTGTTTATATTTTCAGTTTTTGTTTTAATTTTAGTTTAACTTTTAACAATTTTGTTATCTTTTGTTGTGTATCTTTCGTTGGTTAGTTTTTTTGTATATATTTATATATAGTTTTATAAGCTATATATATATATATATATATATATATATATATATATATATATATATAGCTTTAATTTGTTTTTATTTAAGTTTTATTTTTTCAGTTAGTTTCCAAGGAATCATTTTTATTTTATTTTCATGTAAGATTTGTATTTTATTTATTTGAATTGCTGGAAATGATTTTGAATAGTTTTAGTTTCAGTTAACAACAGCAGTCATGACATTTCAGTAAAATTTAATGAAATAAATACAGTTGATTTAATTGTAATAAATGTTCCATTTTAATTATCAGTTACATTTATTTATATTTTATGTATTTTATTTCTATATCTATTTTCAGTAAATTTTGTGATCTATACCATGACCTTAGAAAATTTAAAAAATATTATGTTGCTATTAGATCTTATTTATCTAATAACTACATTGCAGCTGATTATATCATTAATTTAGCAATAACAGTAGTACACCTCACAGAATCAGTATATATTTTGGCTCTTATGTGATTATGTAATCCATTTAGTGTGACATTCAGACACATTGCCAGAATCCCTCCGCCGTGAGTGTGTGTTTGTGTGCGTGCGTGCGTGCGTGCATGCGCGCGTGTCCTCAGAGCCCTTGGCTGCTCTGTCCGTGTCCGTAATCCAATCATTGAGGGCCACGGCGGTGCCATGGCAACCACCCAGCTTCCGTGACGACTGCATCACTTTCACATCCTGTTTATTAGACTATGAGAGCATCCCCTCAGCATCAGTGATGTCATCTGGGCCTGTGTCATGTCTGGGACAGTGATATGGTGCAATTTTTATTCTAAAATATGTTAAATATGCAATTCCTCTGTGATGAAAACTGAACATGTCTTTGGTTTTCTTTTGATGCATTTGTGGGATATAAAGTAAAAAATACTTTTTTGTTTTTATATATTATTAATATGTGTAATAATTTTTGTCAGTCAAGTCCTGTGACAGGAATAAAACAGGAAGTTACATCACAGAGAACTCTTACAATATCATTTATTTAACTTTTTTATGACATGACAAGATTAGTTCAGATTGAGAAACACCAAGAAAACTTATTAAAAAGTTATTCATTATTCAGAAATACACTCCTGTTCAAAAGTTTGGGGTTTGTAAGATGTCATTCATTCATTCATTCATTCATTCATTCATTCGTTTTTAATGTATCTTCTGCTCTCCAATCCTGCATTTATTTGATCAGAAATACAGTAAAATTTTTAAATATTATTACAATCAAAATAACAGTTTTTTAATGTAAATGTATGTTAAAATATAATTTATTTCTGTGATGCGCAGCTGAATTTTCAGCATCATTACTGCAGTCTTCAGAGTCACATGATCTTCAGAAATCATTCTAATATGCTGATTTGCTGCTCAAGAAACATTTATGATCATTATCAATGCTGAAAACAGAAAGTTCAAAAGAACAGCATTTATTTGAAATAGAAATATTTTGTAACGTTATAAATGTTTTTTACTGTCACTTTTGATCAATTCCATGCATACTTGCTGAATAAAAGTAATAATTTATTTGAAGAGAAATCTTACTGACTCCAAACTCTTGAGCAGTAGTGTGTGTGTGTGTGTGTGTGTGTGTGTGTGTGTGTGTGTGTGTGTGTGTGTGTGTGTGTGTGTGTGTGTGTGTGTGTGTGTGTGTGTGTGTGTGTGTGTGTGTGTGTGTGTGTGTGTGTGTGTGTGTGTGTGTGTGTGTGTGTGTGTGTGTGTGTGTGTGTGTGTGTGTGAGTGTGTGGTGGTGAGTGAAGTGTGAGTGAGTGAGTGAGTGAGTGAGTGAGTGAGTGAGTGAGTGAGTGTGTGAGTGTAGTGAGTGAGTGAGTGAGTGAGTGTGTGAGTGAGAATGGTGTGAGTGTGAAGTGCAGTAAATGCAGCACTGGTCTAGTGTGTGACAGGAATATTTAGTCTCGTGAAGGTTCAGCTGGATTTATACAGCAGGATCCAGGTCAGCTCCATAACGCTCTCTAATCATCAAATAACAGTGGCTGGATTTTTATGCTTCTATAAATCAGTTTATATATTGCAGTATGCCGTACATTCTGGGATTTTTATGAGTGTGAACTGTGTGTTTTGTGTCTGCAGGGAATCATTCAGAAGATCGTGGACATTCATAAGGTTAAACACGTGGCTTGTTTTGGGCTGCGTCTCACTCACGTTCCGTCGGGCGACATCCACTGGCTCCACCCGGATATGGGCGTGTCCCACGTGAGGGAGAGATACGAGCAGAACCGCCCACAGGACGAATGGAGGTAAATCATTCACACACAATCAACATTCACACACACAAGAGGAGATATAATACAGCCAGTGGCGGAGCCAGGATGTTTTCATAGGGGTGGCCAGGGAGGGGCCAGCAACCAGTCTGGGGTGGCACAGAAATATTCATTATTTCAATATAAAAATGTGATTGACTATAAAGTATTGGACTGTTTGAGTGCCTAAAACACAACGGAATACAATTAATTTCTACTAAATTGTAATTGAGATATTTGTGAATTAGATCAAGTAATGCTGAGTGAACATGACAACTTGTGTATTATTCCTCACCTCCAGGTATTTTAATAAAGGGGATCACTATAGCTTTATTTCTCGGTTCTCAAAACCCCTAAAAGCTTGTCTCCATCATTGCATACTCATTGATGAGACATGCAGATAGTGATAAGAATTGGTTAATAAAAAAAAGAAAAGAAAAAAAAGGCCGGAAGTCAACAGCACATAAATGTCAGTAAAATTAGTTATTTTATGCATTTAAATGGTTTCATTTTCGTTTGTACTTTACAAATTAAAAAAAAAAACAGCGCATATTTTCTAGTATAAGTGCACTGTGTTCATATTTACTTGTGCATACAAAAAAAACAGCTTGCGCCTTATATTGTGATCTCGAATTGCACAATATTTTAGTAGGCTATGTTTTTTAATGTGATGCTATACATACATGAATGCACGAATTGCCTTTTTGATAGTTTCATGACTTAACTGACGACAGAACTTTGTATGCTCATAGTTTCTTGCGCGCATTATTTATGATGAAGATATAGAGCCTGCGCATTATATTCGCGTAAAGTTGAAGAGTGTGCGCCGTGAGCACAGTGACGGCTGACAGGACAGGAAAGTTTGTTTGGCTGATATATAGCCGAACAGCATCTCATCAGACCGCAGTTCACTGTTGTTCTACTGAAGCTCGTTTGACCTGCGCCTGGCGCTGAGGCGAAGCTGAAGTGCGCGTCTGAAAAGTCTCACGTTTTATGTGGTCATAAAGAGATACGCCGGTTCCGCGTCTTAATAAATGTATTTCTTGTCAAAAATAAAAGGGACAAAAACAGCAGTTTTGAGTGGGGTGGCCAAGCTTAGGTCAGTGGTGGCTACGGCCCCCCTTGGCCACCCCCTGGCTCCGCCCCTCAATACAGCGTCTAATAAACCCAACTTTGATGGCAAATGGGCTCTGGCCCATCCTGGTCTAAAATATCACTTAACCGTGATTTTTTTTCACTTGAAAAAATTGTTATTGTAGTGTTTTATATATTTTTTGTACAATTATAATATATTGAATTATCTTTTATTTTTTATATTTTCAGTATTATTTATTATTTTATATTCAGTATATTTTCAGTTTTATATTTTTTTATTTTAAATCTTAGTAATTTCGCTATGTGCCGTTGTAATTTTTATTAGTTTTTGTTGTATTTAGCTTTTTAGAATTTATTTTACTTTTAGTGTAGTCATTTTAGTACTTAAATATTTCTCATTTTCATTTAGTTTTTTTTAACATTTAGGTTTTAAACTAAACATTTACCATAAGGTCATATTAATTAATATTTGTTCATTAATTAAATGACTAATTAATAATGAGCAATACATTTGTTATAGTATTTATTAATCTTTGTCAATAAAATACAACTGTTCATTGTTCGTTCATGTGAGCTCAGGTCCATTAAATAATATTAACATGCAACTTTTAATTTTAATATTGTATTAGTAAAGGTTAAAATTAGCATTTATAAGAGTAATAAATTATTTTTTTGTTTAAGTTTTATTTTTAGTAATTTTATTGTGTGCTTTTATTTTATTTATTAGTTTTGATTTTTAAAATATTATACTATATATTTATTTATATTTATATATTTATTTAAAAAAATTATAATATATAGTTACAATATTTTTTAGCTTTCATTTAATTTAAATAATAAAGTTAGTACTTATCTATTTAACTTGTTTATTTATTAGTAGTTATTTATATATTATTTGATCTAATATTGATATTTTATTTTACTTAATATGCTGAAATAATATGCTTAACCAGCTTATTTCAGCTTAATTTTAATATGCTTTTCAGAACAGTTTTAATAGTTGTAGGTTTAGTTAATAATAACAACATTGTGATGAAGATGACAGAATTACCTCTTAATTGAAGTTCTAGCATAGTTTGGCCCTGCATTATTATGATTGTCAGTTTTGTTCATTATGTTTTTACATCCCAATTTTCTATACATGTGGTAAAATGGAATTCTTTGAAAAAGAAGTTCATTCAGGTTTGTGATATTTCTTTGCATCACATAGATTTTGATTGTTGATCCATGCTGAATAAAAAAACATAAGCTGGTTAGCTGGTCAGGTTGTTCTGTTGGCTGGTTTTAAAGGGGTTTTGTGCACTTCTCAGCTGGTCGGGTTGGACCGGCTCAAACCAGCATGTGATTATTTAATTGTATCTTGTTATTTAAGGGTGTTTTTATGAATGAAAGGGCATCGTCTGAATGACAAACGTCACATGTATCTGTAGGGGACTGGAGGGCCCCTCTGATTGTGTGATTGCGGCAGGAGGAGTGTTTGAATTCATCCACCTCTAAATTAGTGCCTGCTGCTGGCCTTGTCTTTGTCCGTGTGTGTGTGTGTTTTATTTTATCAGAGTCTGTGAGTTATTCCTCACAGATGGTATTTTTATGTCACCTCGTCTCTACCCACAATGCAGCAGGGGAGCCGTCAGGCCCGTGTGCCCCGTGAAGCAGCTGCGTGTTCATTCACCGCCGCTAATTCACTCTCAGTAGCTTTTGTTCTGTCACTCACAGAGACGCAGAGAAAAGATTTAAAATCTCACCTTTTAACTGCCCCGTACACAAGCTGCTGTTTGAGGGGACCGTTTTCTGTCAGAAACACTTGATTAGCTCAAACTCTTGTAGGTTTTGAGGGATCTGATCTGATTATTTGTGCTTTTGGTGGTTTTCTGCATCCTGAGGCCCAGACCAGCATAAAACCTTCAGTCCGGCTCTTGACAGATAAAATCTGGTTTGGTTTGCAGCTTGTTCTGGACAAGAATGGCCCGTTTAGACAGGAAGAATCATCTGACAGATATGAAAAGTGACTTTTGACATCTGAAACCCATGATACATCATTGCACAATAGTTTCTGCAAATGTTTGTACAATGACTGAGAAAGTTGTGTGCAATGTGTGTGACTTTCAGATCCAGTGATTTTAGCAGCATGGAACTTGTAAACATTACTTTTTTCTGATAGATTTTCACTTTTAATTCACACTATACCATTCAAAATTTTGTCAGTAAGATTTATTAAATTTTTTAAAGAAATAAATACTTTTATTCATCAAGGATGCATTAAAATGATCAAAAGTGACAGTAAAGACATTTATAATCTTTCAAATGTCTTTATTTCAAATAACTGCTGTTCTTTTGAACTTTCTGTTCAACAAAGAATCCTGAAAAAATATAATGTATCATGGTTTCCACAAAATTATTGGGCAGAACAACTGTTTTAGACATTGATAATAATCAGAAATGTTTCTTGAGCAGTAAATCAGCATATTAGAATGATTTCTGAAGATCATGTGACACTGAAGACTGGAGTAATGATGCTGAAAATACAGCTGCGCATCACAGCAAACAATTACATTTTACTATATATTCACATAGAAAACAGCTAATTGAAATTGTAATATTTCACTATTTTGTATTTTTGATCAACTAAATGCAGCTTTAGTGAGCAGAAGAGACTTCATTCCTGAATAATCACTCATTTCTTCAGAGCTCATGTGAATCAGTGGGAAATCCCAGCCAGATTCCTTCCTACCAGTGTAATTACTGCTATGCTGACAGTGTACAGAGAATGATGTGTGCTCTGCTGTGAGTGTGCTCCTCGTGTGTCACTGTTTTTGTGACTCTCAGAGGCTGTGATCAGATAAGGCCGTTTGTCTGTGGATGAAGCGTCCCTCTCTCAGCACTGATGTCCTTCTTTAGAAGCTCTAATAGCGCTCCTGCACGGCTGTCGCTGTTGTTGTGGCTTTGTGGAGGTGTTGATGGATCTCTTGCTCAGCGTTTGTGCTGGAAGGCAGATGAGCTCATGTTCAGATGGAGCTGGAAGAGGATCTAGTTCTTTCGCTGCAGGCAGACGACTCTCGCTGCTTTGATTTCCTCTAGAGAGAAACATGAGTGATCATGTCCCAGCTACAACCAATCATCTGCTCACAAAATGACCTCATTCTTAGACCAGCAGAAAGCCTCACACGATTGGAATACCCATAATTCCTAAAGTGCTACACATGTCACATACAGAGTGTGTGTGTGTATTAGTGCTGTCAAATGATTAATCGCGATTAATCATCCAAAATAAAAGTTTTTGTTTGCATAATATATGTGTGTGTACTGTGTATATTTATTATGTATATATAAATACACATACATACAGTATATATTTTGAAAATATTTACATGTATTTACATGTCTATATTTATATTCATATAATTATATTATATATAAATATATTTAATATATAAACATAACATATTTTTCTGAAATATATACTGTATGTGTTTTGTATTTATATTTATATATTTATAATAAATATACTCAGTACATACACATATTATGCAAACAAAAACTTTTATTTTGGATGTGATTAATCATTTTACAGCATATATATATATATATATATATATATATATATATATATATATATATTATTCAAATTAAAATGTATTTTATAATTATAATTTAATTACAATTTATGATTAAAATATATTTATATTTATTATATAAATAGATTTTCAGTTAGTTTACTTGCCTATATTTGATCACATTTTTGGGACATTTTTCTAATTTATTTTCTTAAATTAATTTTATATTTTATTTAATAATATTTTTTTTTAAATTGCCATATTTTTAAATATATATGTATAAACAATTATTATTAAAATACTATTAGAATGTATGTATAATCCTTTTAATAGGTGTTTATATATTTTTTATACACAGCTGATTTTCTGTTAAGATTTTGTGAGAGACTGTTTATTGTGAAAAGCACTATACAAATACTTTTGACTTAACTTGATTTAAATATATTTATATTGTCCAAAATATATTTTAAAAATGCATTTTACAATAATTCAAAATATATTATAATATTGGAAATGTATTTTGCCATTTAAAATTTGGTATTTTAATGTTTAAACTAAATATATTTAGAATTTGAAAAATATTTTGTACTGTATATAAGTTGCACTCTTTACAACATGTGTTTAGCATATATTTTACATATATTTTGGCCAGAAAGTTTTTTGCATTATAGAATAGCTTCCCAACCTTAATGGTTTATTTGTTGGATATTTTGGCTAATTTGATTCTGCTTTCAGTCTACTTCTGTTTTTATATCAGGTTTATTTTTATGAGCCTGAAAGTAAAGATCAGTTTCACAGTTTAACAGCAGAGAAAGCTCTTTTCCCAGCAGAGCTGCTGTCAGAAGTGTGTGAACTGTGCTTCAGCTCCTGCGTTCTTCACTGCTCAGGAACTGAGATTTGATCATTTCCTGAGCGAGGTCCAGGAAGTCAGGAAAAGCACTGAAGGATCATTTCCTCTGGAGTTTCAGCAGGAGAAGCTGTACTGTTCCAGACTGTGAAAAAGATCAGAGCACACGCTGAAAAGAACGATCATACTGACCTGACAGTGATTTATGACTGTCCTCGTGATGGAGTGTTTCATTCTGCAGCAGTGATCAGCTGTGTTTGGAATCAGAATGACTCTAGTATTGATTGTTTGGAGTGTTTAGGTTATATAGGGATCATGTGTGTGTGGCTTTGGGAGTGAGTGAATCACACACACACACACACACACACACACACCCCTCTCTTTTTTAATGTTTAATGTTTCACATTTTCTTTTCCCCTTCAGTTTTTGTCATCTTTCATAAGCATGACTATAACTGAACATCAGTACTGCTAATGTGTTTGCTGCATGCAATACAAATAAAGCAAAGTAAAAGAAAAGAAAAAATAGGGTGCTTTGTTACTTTTATCTCTTATAAAGCATCTTTGAGAGCTTAATTTTCTTTCAGCGCAGTGTAGTTCCTTATTTTTTCTATTGATTTGGTGGAGAAAGATGTTTGTGTGTGTGTGTGTGTGTGTGTGTGTGTGTGTGTGTGTGTGTGTGTGAGATGTTTAGGCACATGGTGATTTCTCCTGTCATGACTCTTTTATTTATCGTGTTGTTTCTCTCGTCCTCAGGTATGAGCTGAGGATCCGTTACCTGCCCAAGGGCTTCCTCAATCAGTTCACTGAAGACAAACCCACTCTCAACTATTTTTATCAGCAGGTGAGTGAAGGTGCCCTCGCCAGTGTGTGTGTGCGCGCGTGTGTGCGCGTGTTTGTGTGTGTGTGTGTGTGTGAGTGTCAGTGTGTGCATGTCAGCATATGTGTGTGTGTGTGCGCATGTCAGCATACAGTATATGTGTGTGTGTGAGTGTCAGTGTGTGCATGTCAGCATATGTATGTGTGTGTATGTGTGTGTAAAGTATGTCAGCGGGTTTGTGGCGTGTCTCCTCTGGCTGTGACTGAAGAAGCGTCCTCGCTGACAGGAGAATGGTGGATGAGGTTTATTGCAGACGTTGATCATGTGGACAGTGGAAGGCCGTTGTGTTATTTTGATGAGTGATTTAGTGTTTGTGTTTGCTGAACACCTGCTGCTGCGTCACTCTACAAAACAACAGCAAACAGCTCGAGCTCTCAGTCAGATCATCCATCACACACACATTACAATGACTGTCATTAATAACAGAAATATTCATGTCATATTATGCTTAACCAATCAATAGTTAAAAATGTAATCTTGTGGAGAAAAAGTACATAGTATATTTATTATATTTATTTGTGCCTCTATTGAATAATTAATCATGTTATATAAAATTATATTTCAATATAAAAGAGACAAAACTTTATCTTTCAGTTATCTTTCAACATTATTACATTATTATGCAGAACCATCATGTTATGAAGAAAAAAAAGTATGCTGTATATTTATTTATTCATGTTTATATTAAATACTTAACTTAATATAAAGTATAAAATAATATTTTAATATATTGTTTTCTAAAATGATGATGACTGAGCCTCATCAGCGAGTGAACACTTCTGCTGTAGTGAGCTCGCGCCGCACATAAACGGTCCGAGGGGCACGCTTCAAATGACTAGCGCTCTTTCGTTCCGCCTTTGCCGCATAAACATTATATCGAACATTTGTGGAACTCTTGTAATCATTTATCGAGGAAATTTATATCGTGCAATAATTATCGTTATCGATTTATCGCCCAGCCCTATCATATTGACATCATATGATCTTGTACATCACATTGATTTAATTTGTTATGCTAAAAGTACATAGTATATGTATTAAATTTATTCATATTTATATTAAATGTTTAATGCAAATCAAAATAATATTTTAATTTACAAATGAATTATTTTAATTTAATATTTTATATTAATTATTTAATGATTTAATCTAAAGTATACATCATATTTTTTATCTTACCTTTAAGTATTATATATACAATTTTAATATATTAAAAAAGTATATCTTATTATATATACAATTTATAATATATACATTTTATCAAAAAATTTAAATGCTAAATTATAGATATAATTTTGCATGATATTATTTCAACTATGTATTGATCTTTTTAAATACATAATGCTTATTGAAAATGTCTTTTTTTTATTCGTTCTTTCATTTCCATGTATTTATTTAGCAGTCACTTCTTATCCACAGCGGCTCAAATCTGTGAATGTGTCTGTTTGCAGGTGAAGAATGACTACATGCTGGAGATTGCAGATCAGGTGGATCAGGAGATCGTGCTGAAGCTGGGATGTCTTGAGATCAGGTCCGTTCATCGTTCATCGTCCCGTCAGACTCTCAGCAGCAGGACTGTGAGACGCTCGTGCTGATTTCTGCTGTTTTCTTTTCCAGGAGATTCTACAGAGAGATGAGAGGAAACGCTCTGGATAAAAAATCCAACTATGAACTGCTAGAGTAAGTTTTCATTGCTGACCGATATGAATTTTATATTGACAGATAATGCTGAACTTTATATCTAATAGTGTTTAATGGCCAAACTGGCACAGTTAGATCTCAGAATGCCAGGATATTGACTGACAGACCACTGCTAATAAAGCTGAGCTTCTACTGAACATCATGTCCACAGCGCACACACAGAGTCACTCTTCATCTCAGTGGGGACTGACACATACACACACACACACACACACACACACACACACACACACACTGACACTCACACACACACACGCACCCTCACACACACACACGCACGCACGCGAGTTCCAGGTCATCCCGTCAGTCGCCCACAGTCACACAGCAGCGCTCTGGCCCCTCAGGGGGCGGGACAGGGCAGAGAGAGCACACCAATCACAGAGCCGCTCTGATTTGAGTGACAGCTGCACTGACAGCAGCTGGAGGGAAGGACATCATCACCTGGTTCACCTCTGAACCGCTGTCATTTTACTAGCAGTCATATACTATTATAGATTTTATTCATATTTTGAATAAGGTTTTATTTTTAAATTTTCTGTTTTCATTTTAATTTTAGTTAAACTTTTAGTGACTTTGTTGTTGTTTTTTTCTTAATTTTTATTTTATTTTATTTTGTGTTACATATTTTTATTTCAGTTTTAATCCTTTTTTAAACTGATAACAACCCTGCTCTGAACAACATATTAGGGCAGAAACTGTTGGATGTTTATATAACATAATTCCCATATATGTAATGTTTAATATTGATTTATAAAATATATAAATATATATCTTAAAATAATATATCTTATTAGATATTAAGTGATCTTATATAATTTAAACATTACTGCGTCATAGTATGCTTATATGTGACCATGGACCACAAAACCAGTCATAAGGGTCAATTTTTTGAAATTGAGATTTATACATCATATGAAAGCTGAATAAATAATATTTCCATTGATGTGTGGTTTGTTAGGATCTGACAATATTTAGCTAGGATCTGACAATATTTAGCTGAGATACAACTATTTGAAAATCTGGAATCTGAGGGTGAAAAAAAATCTAAATATTGAGAAAATCACCTTTAAAGTTGTCCAAATGAAGTTCTTAGCAATGCATATTACTAATCAAAAATGAAGTTTTGATATATTTATTGTAGGTCATTTACAAAATATCTTCATGGAACATGATCTTAATATCCTAATGATTTTTGGCATAAAAGAAAAATCAATAATTTTGACCCATACAATGTATTTTTGGCTATTGCTGCAAATATACCCCAGTGACTTAAGACTGGTTTTGTGCTCCAGGGTCACATATGTAATGAGGAAAAAAGTACATAGTATACAGGTGCATCTCAATAAATTAGAATGTCGTGAAAAAGTTAATTTTTTCTTGTAAGTTAATTCAAAAAGTGAAACTTTCATATATTTTAGATTCATTGTATGTAAAGTAAAACATTTCAAAAGTTTTTTTGTTTTAATTTTGATGATTAGAGCTTACAGCTCATGAAAGTCAAAAATCAGTATCTTAAAATATTAGAATATTTACATTTGAGTTTCAATTAATGACCATCCCTACAGTATAAATTCTGGGTATCTCTTGTTCTTTGAAACCACAATAATGGAGAAGACTGCTGACTTGGCAATAATCCAGAAGATGAACATTGACACCCTCCACAAAGAGGGTAAATCACAGAAGGTCATTACTGAAAGGTGTGGCTGTTTACAGAGTGCTGTATCAAAGCATATTGAATGCAAAGTTGACTGGAAGGAAGAATTTGGGTAGAAAAAGGAGCACAAGCAACAGGGATGACTGCAAGCTTGAGAATACTGTCACGCAAAGCTGATTCAAACACTTGTGAGAGCTTCACAAGGAGTGGACTGAAGCTGGAGTCAGTGCATCAAGAGTCACCACGCTCAGACGTCTTCAGGAAAAGGGCTACCAAGACACTTCTGAACCAGAGACAACGTCAGAAGCGTCTTACCTGGGCTGTGGAGAAAAAGAACTCAGTGGTCCAAAGTCCTCTTTTCAGATGAAAGTAAATTTTGCATTTCATTTGGAAATCAAGGTCCCAGAGTCTGGAGGAAGAGTGGAGAGGCACAGAATCCATGTTGCTTGAAGTCCAGTGTGAAGTTTCCACAGTCAGTGATGATTTGGGCTGCCATGTCATCTGCTGGTGTTGGTCCACTGTGTTTTCTGAAGTCCACAGTCAACGCAGCCATCTACCAGGAAATTGTAGAGCACTCCATGCTTCCTTCTGCTGACAAGCTTTATGGAGATGCTGATTTTATTTTCCAGCAGGACTTGGCACCTGCCCACACTGCCAAAGGTACCAAAAGCTGGTTCAATGACCATGGTGTTACTGTGCTTGATTGGCCAGCAAACTCGCCTGACCTGAACCCCATAGAGAATCTATGGGTTATTGTCAAGAGGAAGATGAGAGACACCAGACCCAACAATGCAGATGAGCTGAAGGCCACTGTCAAAGAAACCTGGGCTTCCATACCACCTCAGCAGTGCCACAAACTGATCACCTCCATGCCACGCTGAATTGAGGCAGTAATTAAAGCAAAAGGAGCCCCTACCAAGTATTGAGTACATATACAGTAAATGAACATACTTTCCAGAAGGCCAACAATTCACTAAAAATGTTTTTTTATTGGTCTTATGAAGTATTCTAATTTGTTGAGATAGTGAATTGGTGGGTTTTTGTTAAATGTGAGCCTAAATCATCACAATTAAAAGAACCAAAGACTTAAACTACTTCAGTCTGTGTGCATTGAATTTATTTAATACACGAGTTTCACAATTTGAGTTGAATTACTGAAATAAATGAACTTTTCCACGACATTCTAATTTATTGAGATGCACCTATATTTATTGTACTATATTCATTTTTTTTGTCTATATAGTTTGATTTTATTAATTTATTTAAGTTTTAGTCATTTTAGTTATTTATTTTTAAATAAAATAAAGCTTTATTTATATATTTTATTTCACTTAAACTATATTGTTGTTACGGAACTGCCAGACACAAAGGTAAGTGTAGAATAGGTTGAGTTTATTACAGGATTTGGGTGAGACAACAGTGGTGAGAGTCTTTGCGTGAGGTAAGTGGCTTTCTAGATGAATAGTGGATAGTGCGCTGGGATTCTGACAGTCTCTGTCCTTTGGCAGGTTTGTGGCGGATAGGAATCCTGGAGAGCCTGCGAGTCTCTAGAGTCCACAGATGAACAGGTTTCTGGTGATGAGAGGGAAGACAGAGGGTGAGTATCATCAGGTAAGAAACACAGGTTAGTATACTCAGCTAGCAGTCCGCTGTAGAGAGTGAAGGTCTGCGTTGTCCACAAGTCTTAATGTCATGGCAGCTTTGTGACTTCAAGATCAGACGATGACTGGAGTGAGGAGTGTGTTTAAGTAGAGCAGAGGTGATAGGCTGTGATGACGAGGAGCAGGTGTACATGATAATTAATCAGGTGCAGGTGAGGGTGATCAGTGATGGTGGAATACGGGCCATTCTGTGACAGTACCTCCCCCTCCCGGACGGCGCGTCCCGCGACGTAATAACAAAACCTGGGAGGGGGGGTGGGCGCCCTGGATGTCGGTGGAAGACATGGACACAGGGAAGGCATCCAGGGCGGATCCGGGGCTTCGGGAGGCCATGGCGGATCCGGGGCTTTGGGAGGCCATGGCGGATCCGGGGCTTCGGGAGGCCATGGTGGAACTGGAGGCTCGGGAGACCATGGCCTATTTCTTTTGGGCGGCCATGGTGGGTCATGGATCTCCGTGGCCTTGGCTCTGGGCCCGGCCACCCAGGCAGAGGATATATAGCCCCCCCCCAAAATTTTCATGGGGAAGCTCCCCTCTGGTGGGCATTCTGGAGGAGCGGGCTCTTGAGGAGGCTCTGGAGGAGCGGGTTCTTGGAGGTGCTCTGGAGGAGCGGACACTAGGAGGCGCTCTGGAGGCGCGGGCCCTTGAGTGGGCTCTGGAGGAGCGGGCACTAGGGGATGCTCTGGAGGAGCGGGCTCTAGGGGATGCTCTGGAGGAGCGGGCACCAGGGGGCGCTCTTGCAGCGCGGAATCAGGACGGCTGGGCGGAACCAGCGGGAACTCAGGACGGCTGGGCGGAACCAGCGGGAACTCAGGACGGCTGGGCGGAACCAGCGGGAACTCAGGAGGGCACTGGCGTGGAGCAGCCACTGGAGGGCACTGGCGTGGAGCAGCCACTGGAGGGCACTGGCGTGGAGCAGCCACTGGAGGGCACTGGCGTGGAGCAGCCACTGGAGGGCACTGGCGTGGAGCGAGCTCTGGTGAGCTGGACGGAACCAGCAGAGGCTCAGGAGAGCTGGACGGAACCAGCAGGGGCTCAGGAGAGCTGGACGGAACCAGCAGGGGCTCAGGAGAGCTGGACGGAACCAGCAGGGGCTCAGGAGAGCTGGACGGAACCAGCAGGGGCTCAGGAGAGCTGGACGGAACCAGCAGGGGCTCAGGAGAGCTGGACGGAACCAGCAGGGGCTCAGGAGAGCTCGTCGCCGTGGCCGGCGGCATCATCATCGCCGCGAGTGGCGGAACCATCGTCGCCATCTCAGGCGGCGGAACTATCATCGTCGCTTCGGGAGGCGGAACCATCATCGTTGCTTCGGGCGGAACTCCGACTCGGGATCGGAGACTCTCCAGACACTTGAGGACAGTCTCCTGCCAGGTGAGGCAGGAAGTGTCTGGGAGATTCAAGGGGTGATGGGTTGTGATCCCGAGCCGGAACAATATCTTGAGGGCTCGATCCTCTAGCGAGCTGGAGAGGGCGAATGGCACAAATTCCCTCACAAAGTTCAGCGGGTCGTGAATAGCATAAGCCCTATTAATAAATGAAGCCTCCTCCATATCGGTGTGGTCCGCTTAACTTCTTCGGTCTTGGTCTGATCTTCTGTTACGGAACTGCCAGACACAAAGGTAAGTGTAGAATAGGTTGAGTTTATTACAGGATTTGGGTGAGACAACAGTGGTGAGAGTCTTTGCGTGAGGTAAGTGGCTTTCTAGATGAATAGTGGATAGTGCGCTGGGATTCTGACAGTCTCTGTCCTTTGGCAGGTTTGTGGCGGATAGGAATCCTGGAGAGCCTGCGAGTCTCTAGAGTCCACAGATGAACAGGTTTCTGGTGATGAGAGGGAAGACAGAGGGTGAGTATCATCAGGTAAGAAACACAGGTTAGTATACTCAGCTAGCAGTCCGCTGTAGAGAGTGAAGGTCTGCGTTGTCCACAAGTCTTAATGTCATGGCAGCTTTGTGACTTCAAGATCAGACGATGACTGGAGTGAGGAGTGTGTTTAAGTAGAGCAGAGGTGATAGGCTGTGATGACGAGGAGCAGGTGTACATGATAATTAATCAGGTGCAGGTGAGGGTGATCAGTGATGGTGGAATACGGGCCATTCTGTGACAATTGTATTTAACATTTAATTTTATTTCTTTGTTATTTAAGTAACATTTTTTAAAAAATAGTTTTAATTTTAGTTACTGACAATAGCCCTGCTCTGAACAGCAGAATATGGTAGAAACTGTGTATTGAATCATTCCCTTATATTAGTGTTGTTCAGTGCTTTTATTGTAATGTATGTGAATTAGTGATAACAGTGTGTGAGAATCTGGCAGTGTGTGTGTGTGTGTGTGCTGTTAACCTCTCCGGACTAAAGGTTTAGCGCAGCAGTTAAAGTATCGACTGATGTGCTGCTCTCTGGGTCCATAAACACGGACAAATTGTTTTGGCGAGACACCACGCGGTTACAGCTGAGCAAAGCCAAACCGGAGCGCTTTTCATTTCGATTAAATTATGAAACTATCATCAGGGACTGCTGGCTTATACTGGCCTTTAAATCTACAGTCTTTCTCTAACAGATACATCAGCTGACGCTTCCAGTTCGATGTGCTGGCATTTAACATTAAAAAAGAAAAAAACAAACAAAGGATGGTTATGATTATGATGTCATTGCAACAAATTGATTAAACTGTTCATTAATTTAAAAGGGAAAATATGCATATAACAGGGTTTTTCACAACCTGGAGACCCAGCCTCAAGATTTTTTTGTTATAAATTATGTAAAAATAAATCTACAAATATTTTAAGAAAGATTAGAAACAAAATTCTAGATTTGACTTCACTACCGTTCATTTTGTTCTCATCAAAACATGCATATTAAATGCAGAAAAAAGCTGAATTATTTATTTGATGTATTTTGTTGATGTGTTTAAAGCATGTCTATAACGCAGTAGAGGATGATGTGATTTTGATTGTTATAGTATGTTTTTCTGATGTTTGGAACAGTTGCTTCATTAGGTCCACATGTCATCAGCGTGTGATGAGATCAGTTCACCAGATGGGCCGCTTCTCTGTGGAAATGAATTAAAATATGTTTTGTTGGCCGTCTGTGAGTTTGCGATGACTTCATCACATCTGCGCTCAGATTTCTGCTCTGTTTCTCTGTTTTGCAGAAAAGACGTTGGACTACGACGATTCTTCCCCAAAAGTTTGTTGGAATCGGTTAAGGTGAGAGGATGCTTTCTACTGCGAACACATTGGTTATTAAATTTGTGCATTTTCAAGTATTTAGCCAATATGTCTCTGGCTTAAGTGGAATACTTGGGATTAAAGTTGCATCAAATCAAATAATGCAAATGATGCATAATACTGCTGTTATATAACTTGAGTGAGTAATTTATCCATGCATTTTGTATATATATTATGTATGTATGCATGTTCTGTTGAATCTTTAATCAAAATGTCATAACTTGCTCTTTGTGTGATAAGCTCACTTCTGTGATGTGTGTCGGACCAATCACATTCAGATCCGCCTCCATTCCAGTATTTTACAGTCCACTTAACAATCAGCAGATGAAATCACGTCTCAAATCAATGTCATATCACTCAAAAATACATCATAATATGTGGTCGTATCTTCCGTTTAATGGCGGCTTTAAGTGTTATTTTAGTATCTTTGAGATACCATTATAGTTTATATTTCTATTTTGAATTTATTTTTGATATTTTATATTTTACTTACATTTTTTATTTAAATGATAGTAATTTGCTATTTGCATTTGTTTACAACATTAGTAACATTAACTAACATTAGTTTACAAGTATAAAAATATTTTTATTAGCTTTTTAAAAATAGCTCTTTTGTTCGGTTTCATTTAAAAAAATATATTTTTGTAATTTTGTTGTTTGTATTTGTGTTTGTATATTTTTATTAGCTTTTTATATCATTTATAAGCATTTATTTATTTAGGCATTTCTTCATATTTTACTTTTTTCATTTTTTTCTATTTTCATTTTAATTTTAGTTAATTTTTTGTAATTTTGTTGTGTGTTTTTGTCATTATAATAAGTTTTTATTGTTTATAAGTATTTATTTTTTGTTTATTTAATTTTTTTTGTAATTTATGGTCTTTTGTCATTTTTGTTATTTTTTTAAGATTTAATATTTAGCTTTTTAAATTTGTTTCCTTTTTAATTTTACATTTTTTGTAGCTTTGTTATTTGCTTTTGTCATTTTTTTATTCATTTTTAAAATGATTTATAAATATTTATTCATTATTTTTATCTTAGTTAAATTGTTTGTAATTTTGTTATGTGCTTTTGTAATTTTTATTATTTTTTTTATTTTTTTATATTCATATACTTTTTACTTTATTACTTTTATTAATTTGTATTTTTCTGTATAGTTTTTATTTATTTTATTTTAATATAATTTAAATATATATTATGTATAAATATATAGAATATGTAATTGTAATTATTTTAGTAAGTCAACTTAAACTAAAAAAATTAGAAATGTTATCTTTGCAACTAGCTGCAAAATATATTTAAAAATATATTTATATTTTTTATTTAAATTTTTTTTTATGGTTCTAGTTTTGGTTAACTACAGTAACCCTGATGGTGACTCTGATGGTTGTGGGATGAGGGGAGTGAGGATTGTAAGCTGGTGGTGTGAGTGTGTGCAGCTGCTGGAAGAATAGTGTTCCACACACTCCTGCAGACAGATGCTCAGTAAAATAGTGGGGTTGTCCTGTGACCCTGAGGGTCAGCCTCAAACATGTGCGCACGTGGGCGGAGGTGTTAAATCGCCCCATCCTCCACTGCCTCACGCTCTGTTCCCATTGGCCCGGACCTCGTGTGTGGGGTTATGTTGCTCGAGAGCGGTTGATTTAGGCCGATTATAACATTTAATCTGTGCGCTTCCTAGAAAATGTCATTTTCGAGAGTTTCCAGCATCAGTGTACGAGCAGAGCTCATTTGATCGAGTTAGAAACGGGTTCAATTAACAGCGCAGCCATCTGTCACTGACCGCATAAATCAAATCCAGCCCTGATTGAGCTGAGCTCATGTCATCATTTTAATAACAATACTGTTTGTTTTCAAAGCACAGGGGGCTTATTAAAGGGATAGTTCACCCAAAACATGAAAATCCTGCCATTAGTTACTCACCTTTATGTCATTCAAAACTTGCATAATTCTTTTTGCTGCCGCATAAATGGAAACATTTTGATGAGCTGCTGTTTTCCACAGTGAAAGTCTCTTCTGCTCACAAAAGCTGCATTTATTTGATCAAAAATACAGTAAAAACAGTAAAATTGTGAAATATTATTACAATTTAAAATAACTGTTTACTAATTTAATTCTGTGATGCGCAGCTGTATTTTCAGCATCATTACTCCAGTCTTCAGTGTCACATGATCTTCAGAAATCATTCTAATATGATGATTTGTAAATGGCATTATGGCATATAAATGATGGCAGAAATATTCCATTAAAATCAATAAAGAGAAACCATAATAGATAATAGATGACAGAGTAGTATGCATGAATAATAATAGTATGAATTAATAACTAGGTTTATTAACTAGATTTTTCATCAGTGTTCTAAAGGATTGTGGATTGCTGACTAATTTCTGTTACATATAATAAGAGAACATGTTACCCATTGTTATCAACAGCTCTGTTATGAAAAGTAAAGATTTGAAGTGGTATGTCATAACAGAAGGGAAGAAGAGGCACATTATTTCTGAGTCTCCCCTCTGGTTTGGTCCGTCAGACCCTTCCCATGATTCCTCTGCAGATGTAAGCTCAGATACGGGCTGCACTTCCTGTCAGGAAGGGTGGACGGCCCGTCTGAAGTGAGCGCTCACATGTTTGATATGATCTGTGTGTATCTGTCTGGAATGCCCTTCAGAGCTCGTCACGTTCATCAGCAGTGAGCAGGTCGTGTGTATTTTGAGGAGAGCGAGAGAAAGCTGAGAGATTGATCACTCTTGATTGACAGCTGAATTTAATGGTTGTAATGACCCTGTCAGCACTAATTACCAAGTGGATTCTGGATTATTAAATTATGCTATAACTTCATCGTGAAGTTTCATATTTGCTAAGAAAAGCATCACTATTATTTGTTTATACTCATTTTTGCACTTGCACAAACTGCTAAACCTTAAACTCTGATGCATAACTGATTTATCAGAACGTTATAATCATTTTTGTTCATAATTTATGAATCTCTAATAACTATAAGGCATGACGATATTAATATATTATAAATGTTAACATCAATGATTTTCTGTGAAGCTGCTTTAAAACCATTTCTATCTGTAATTTTATCATTGAGTTTTAATTATAGTTTTTTTTACTATATTTTTTGTCATGTTTTATACGTCTATATAGTTTTTAGTAATTTTTATTCATTTAGCACATCATTAAATTAAAGTGAGAAATATTTCATTGGCAACTGGCTGACATAAAATAAGTTTAAGTTTTTGTATATTTATTTTTTTTTCAGTTAATGTATTTTATTTCAAGTAATGAAAATCTTTTTAATGGTTTTAGATTTATTTAAATATAATAACCCTCATATGTCATTTTTTAAAAAATGTCTGTATTTTTGTATTAATTTCAATTTCAGTTATAGTTTTTATTTTAGTACATTGCTAAACTAAATAAAAGTCAGAAATGTTTGCTTAGCAACTGACTGACAAAATTAATTTAAATTTTTGTATATTTTATTTTATCTCAGTTAATGTTTATTTTATTTCAAGTAACACATTTTTTTTAAGGTTTTAATTTTAATTCGCTACAATAACCCAGATGTGTTTTGTGAAAGTGCTGTACAAAAAAAGACTTGACTTGAATATAATACTGGTTTCAGAGGTTTTTATAGCACCCAGTTGCACAAGCGCTGTAATTCAGTGTGATGTGTTAGAGTGTTTGTTGATCTAGTATTGCTGATGTGGGATTTAACCGGAGCTCTGCTGGTGTTGTAATCAGTGTGAAGTGTAACGCTGCCCTTTCTCTGTGTTTCAGGCTAAAACGCTGAGGAAACAGATCCAACAAACATTTAAGCAGTTCGCCAACCTGAACGACGAGCAGAGCATACTGAAGTTTTTTGAGATCCTGGCGCCCGTCTACAGATTCGACAAAGAGTGCTTTCGATGTGCTCTGGGGGTACGTCAGGTCACCGCTGCTGCGGGGAATCATGGGACTTTACTGCCCCCTGCTGCTCAATGAGGAATTACATTAGCTGACGCTGACACTGTTACCAAACCAAAATATTTCTTAACAATCATTCAACTGTATTTTGCATTATACTACATACTATATGCTGCTGTTCACAAGTTTGGTGTCAGTGAGATTTTTTTTTTTTTTTGAAAGAAATGAATACTTTTATTCATCAAGAATGCATTAAATTAATCAAAAGTGACAGTAAGGACATTTATTATGTTAAAGAGGATATCTATTTCAAACAAAAGCTGTTCTTGTGAACTTTGTTTATCAAAGAATCGTTAAAAATAAAATGTACCACGGTTTCCACAAAAATATGAAGCAGCACAACTGTTGTCAACACTGATAATAATCAGAAATGTTTCTTGAGCAATGATTTCTGAAGATCATGTGACACTGAAGACAGAAGTAATGAAGCTGAAAATACAGCTGCTCATCACAGAAATAAATTACATTTTAAAATATATTAACTTAGAAAGCAGTTATTTGAAATTGTAATAATATTTCACAAATGTACTGTTTTTACTGCATTTTTAAACAAATAAATGCAGCCTTGGTGAGCAAAAGAGACTATATTGATCTTATCAACCCCAAACTTTAATGTATACCATACTATATTATACGTTATGTATTTTATCATAGTTAGTTTGACATATTTTCATTTTGGTGGTATAATGAAAGCAATATTTGTAGATAAAATTATATAGGAGCCTTTATAAAATTACTTACTATTTATTTTTGTGTTATTTTTTAACCCTGCTTATAACCCTAAATGATGAATTCTCTTCTGATTAAATCTGAATTCAGTGTGCAGTCAGATCCTGTGATTGACGCTCATCTCTCTCTGTCTGTCTCAGTCGAGTTGGGTCATATCAGTGGATCTCGCTATCGGTCCAGAGGAGGGAATCAGTTACCTGACAGACAAGGGCTCCACGGTAACGCAGATTCACATCACCATAGCAACAAGCATCTATTTTGCTTTAACCCTAGTTGTTTTGTTCAGTTGCTTGGTTCTATTTATGAGTAGCTCCGCCCACTGTGAAATCTCATTGGTCCAAAATTCTAAATAAAAATAAACTGCAAATGTTCAGATTGGCTGATTTTTGAAGTTGATAAGGTGGAATTTCTTAATTTCAAAGCTTATCTGTCACATTAGTCTCTCTGTCATGTGATGCATGAGTAATGTGTGTCTGTTTTCTCTCAGCCGACACATCTGGCCAACTTCACTCAGGTGCAGAGCATCCATTACTCCTGCGTGGAGGAGAAGGAGAGGAAGGGTGTCTTACAGCTGGACGTGGCAGGAGCCGCTGAGGTAAGCGACCCTGCCGTGTAAAGTTCACGATCACCCATGCTTCTCCAACAAAATCTGGTTTAGTCTGGGAGTTTGAGCTCAGAAGTTGATGTTGTGATTGTAGGATGTGGTGTTTAGTTTGAGATGTGTGACTCAGGGGGTGTAAATCCAGCGCTCTCATTTCAGTCCGTCACTGTTATTTTGAGTCTTGGCGTCTTTGTCTGTACTTTGTCAGTCTTTCTTTTCTCTCTTTCTGATTCTTGTCTTTTAGGCAGCATTTTTACCCAGATTTAGACGCTGTGGTGGATTCGTTAGACTGATTTAAACCAGTGGCGTTATTGTTAACTAAAACTATTAAAACTAAAAAACCTTTTTTGATAATTGAAATATAGCTGAAATAAAACAAAATATAAATGTTAGATTAAACAATTTTATAACTATACTTGTTGTCTTGGTAACAAACTGAAAAAAAATAAAGCTAAACAGAAACATAAAAAACAATAATACAAATTATAAATCAAGTAAAAATGCATTTAACTAAAATTAAAATGAAAACTGAAAAATCTGAAAATAATAAAATAACAAAAATATAAAACATTAAAAGAAAAGAAAACTTTAAATGATGTTGTGCCAGCTTGGAAAAAAAAAGTTTAAGATAAGTACTTAAATGACTAAAAAATAAATTAAAAGAAATTAAAGCTAAACAGAAGTATATATATATATATATATATATATATATATATATATATATAAAAAAGCTAATAAAAATGACAAAGCACATAACAAAATTCATTAAACCTAAACTAAAATTACAATGAAAACTGAAAAGTAAAAAAAATAAGAAAATAATAAATGTGTGTGTGTGTGTATAATATATATATATATATATATATAATATATATATATATATATATATATATATATATATATATATATACAGTGCCCTCCACTAATATTGGCACCCTTGATAAATATGAGCAAAGGCAGCTGTGAAAATAAATTGGCATTGTTTATCCTTTTGATCTTTCCCTCAAAAAATTTACAAAATTCTAACCTATCATTGAAGTAAAACAATTGAAAGTGGGGAGAAAATCTCATAATGAAATAAATGTTTTTCTCCAATGGATGTTGGCCACAATTATTGGCACCCCTAGAAATTCTTGTGAGTAAAATATCTCTGAAGTATATTCCATTCATATTTAAATTTTTTAGCACACCAGGGTGACTAGGAGCATGAAATTGTCCAGCCATGACTTCCTGTTCCACAGGATTATAAATATGAGGAACACAAAGACCAAATTCCCTTAATCATCCATCACAATGAGAAAAACCAAAGAATATATTTCTGATGTGCAGCAAAAGATAATTGAGCTTCACAAATTAGTGAAGTGGCTTTAAGAAAAGAGCTAGAGCAGTGAAAAATCCCATTTCCACCATCAGGGCAATAATTAAGAATTTCCAATCAACAGAAAATGTTACGAAACTGCCTGGAAGAGGACGTGTGTCTATATCGTCATAATGCACGGTGAGGAGGAGAGTTTGAGTGGCTAAAGACTCTCCAAGGATCACAGCTGTAGAATTGCAGAACATAGTTGAGTCTCGGGGTCAGAAAACATTAGAAAAAAATTGTCAAAGAGTCCCTACATCACCACATGTTGTTTGGGAGGGTTTCAAGAAACATTCTCCTAGCTCATCCAAAAACAAACTCCAGCATATTCAGTTATCAGACATGACTGTAACTTCAAATGGGACTGGCTTCTATGGTCAGATGAAACTAAAAAATGAGCTTTTTAGCAGCAAACACTCAAGATGGGTTTGGTGCACACAGGGATAAAAAAGTACCCCATGTGTACAATGAAATATACTGCTGTATTTTTTATGTTGTGGGCCTATATTTCTGCCGGAGGTCCTGAACATCTTGTTTAGACACATGGCATCATGTATTCTATTAAATACCAACATATAAAAAATCAATAAGTGACTGACCCTGTTAGAAATCTTATAATGGGCCATGTTTGGATCTTCCAACCGGACAATAATCCAAACACAAACCTCAAAAACAACACAAAAATGAGCACAAAACCAAGCTTCTGCTATGGCCATCCCATCCTCTGACCTGAACCCTGTAGAAAATGAGTGAGGTGAACTGAAGAGAAGAAGCACCATCATGGAGCTGTGAATCTGAAGGATCTGGAGAGATTCTGTATGAAGGAATGGTCTCTGATCTCTTATCAGGTGTTCTCCAAACTCTTCAGGCATTATAGGAGAAAACTCAGAGCTGTTACCCTGGGAAAAGGACATTGCAATAATTGGGTGCCAATAATTGTGGCTAACATGAACTAGAGAAAGTAATTTCTTACACAATGAGATTTCCCCATTTTCAATTGTTTTACTTCAATGATAGGTTGGAATTTTGTGAATTTTTGGAATGAAAGATAAAAAGGATAAACGATGCAGATTTATTTTCACAGCCGCCCTTGCTCATATTTACCAAGGGTGCCAATATTAATGGAGGGCACTGTATAAATATATATATATATATATATATATATATATAATATATATATATATAATATATAACTTTTGCTATGGCAACTAACTGAAATGCAATTGAAGTATTAAAATCACTAAAACTAAGACTGAAAATATATATATATATATATATATATATATATATATATATAACTTTTGCTATGGCAACTAACTGAAATGCAATTGAAGTATTAAAATCACTAAAACTAAGACTGAAATTAAAAATAAAGCTAAATAGGAATAGTGTTCATTTTTATATTAAATATTGTATTTCACTAAAATTACAAAGAAAACAGAAAAAAATTATAAAACTAGAAATCTAGTTCTACAGGTGCATCTCAATAAATTAGAATGTCGTGGAAAAGTTCATTTATTTCAGTAATTCAACTCAAATTGTGAAACTCGTGTATTAAATAAATTCAATGCACACAGACTGAAGTAGTTTAAGTCTTTGGTTCTTTTAATTGTGATGATTTAGGCTCACATTTAACAAAAACCCACCAATCTCAACAAATTAGAATATGGTGACATGCCAATCAGCTAATCAACTCAAAACACCTGCAAAGGTTTCCTGAGCCTTCAAAATGGTCTCTCAGTTTGGTTCACTAGGCTACACAATCATGGGGAAGACTGCTGATCTGACAGTTGTCCAGAAGACAATCATTGACACCCTTCACAAGGAGGGTAAGCCACAAACATTCATTGCCAAAGAAGCTGGCTGTTCACAGAGTGCTGTATCCAAGCATGTTAACAGAAAGTTGAGTGGAAGGAAAACGTGTGGAAGAAACATATGCACAACCAACCGAGAGAACCGCAGCCTTATGAGGATTGTCAGGCAAAATCGATTCAAGAATTTGGGTGAACTTCACAAGGAATGGACTGAGGCTGGGGTCAAGGCATCAAGAGCCACCACACACAGACGTGTCAAGGAATTTGGCTACAGTTGTCGTATTCCTCTTGTTAAGCCACTCCTGAACCACAGACAACATCAGAGGCGTCTTACCTGGGCTAAGGAGAAGAAGAGCTGGACTGTTGCCCAGTGGTCCAAAGTCCTCTTTTCAGATGAGAGCAAGTTTTGTATTTCATTTGGAAACCAAGGTCCTAGAGTCTGGAGGAAGGGTGGAGAAGCTCATAGCCCAAGTTGCATGAAGTCCAGTGTAAAGTTTCCACAGTCTGTGATGATTTGGGGTGCAATGTCATCTGCTGGTGTTGGTCCATTGTGTTTTTTACCAAGAAATTTTGGAGCACTTCATGCTTCCTTCTGCTGACCAGCTTTTTAAAGATGCTGATTTCATTTTCCAGCAGGACTTGGCACCTGCCCACACTGCCAAAAGCACCAAAAGTTGGTTAAATGACCATGGTGTTACTGTGCTTGATTGGCCAGCAAACTCACCAGACCTGAACCCCATAGAGAATCTATGGGTTATTGTCAAGAGGAAGATGAGAGACACCAGACCCAACAATGCAGATGAGCTGAAGGCCACTGTCAAAGAAACCTGGGCTTCCATACCACCTCAGCAGTGCCACAAACTGATCACCTCCATGCCACGCCGAATTGAGACAGTAATTAAAGCAAAAGGAGCCCCTACCAAGTATTGAGTACATATACAGTAAATGAACATACTTTCCAGAAGGCCAACAATTCACTAAAAATGTTTTTTTTATTGGTCTTATGAAGTATTCTAATTTGTTGAGATAGTGAATTGGTGGGTTTTTGTTAAATGTGAGCCTAAATCATCACAATTAAAAGAACCAAAGACTTAAACTACTTCAGTCTGTGTGCATTGAATTTATTTAATACACGAGTTTCACAATTTGAGTTGAATTACTGAAATAAATGAACTTTTCCACGACATTCTAATTTATTGAGATGCACCTGTAAATATTGATAGGACTGGCTTCTATGGTCAGATGAAACTAAAAAATGAGCTTTTTAGCAGCAAACACTCAAGATGGGTTTGGTGCACACAGGGATAAAAAAGTACCCCATGTGTACAATGAAATATACTGCTGTATTTTTTATGTTGTGGGCCTATATTTCTGCCGGAGGTCCTGAACATCTTGTTTAGACACATGGCATCATGTATTCTATTAAATACCAACATATAAAAAATCAATAAGTGACTGACCCTGTTAGAAATCTTATAATGGGCCATGTTTGGATCTTCCAACCGGACAATAATCCAAACACAAACCTCAAAAACAACACAAAAATGAGCACAAAACCAAGCTTCTGCTATGGCCATTCCCATCCTCTGACCTGAACCCTGTAGAAAATGAGTGAGGTGAACTGAAGAGAAGAAGCACCATCATGGAGCTGTGAATCTGAAGGATCTGGAGAGATTCTGTATGAAGGAATGGTCTCTGATCTCTTATCAGGTGTTCTCCAAACTCTTCAGGCATTATAGGAGAAAACTCAGAGCTGTTACCCTGGGAAAAGGACATTGCAATAATTGGGTGCCAATAATTGTGGCCAACATGAACTAGAGAAAGTATTTCTTACACAATGAGATTTCCCCCCATTTTCAATTGTTTTACTTCAATGATAGGTTGGAATTTTGTGAATTTTTGGAATGAAAGATAAAAAGGATAAACGATGCAGATTTATTTTCACAGCCGCCCTTGCTCATATTTACCAAGGGTGCCAATATTAATGGAGGGCACTGTATATATATATATATATATATATATATATATATATATATATATATATATATATATATATATATAACTTTTGCTATGGCAACTAACTGAAATGCAATTGAAGTATTAAAATCACTAAAACTAAGACTGAAAATATATATATATATATATATATATATATATATATATATAACTTTTGCTATGGCAACTAACTGAAATGCAATTGAAGTATTAAAATCACTAAAACTAAGACTGAAATTAAAAATAAAGCTAAATAGGAATAGTGTTCATTTTTATATTAAATATTGTATTTCACTAAAATTACAAAGAAAACAGAAAAAAATTATAAAACTAGAAATCTAGTTCTACAGGTGCATCTCAATAAATTAGAATGTCATGGAAAAGTTCATTTATTTCAGTAATTCAACTCAAATTGTGAAACTCGTGTATTAAATAAATTCAATGCACAGAGACTGAAGTAGTTTAAGTCTTTGGTTCTTTTAATTGTGATGATTTAGGCTCACATTTAACAAAACCCACCAATCTCAACAAATTAGAATATGGTGACATGCCAATCAGCTAATCAACTCAAAACACCTGCAAAGGTTTCCTGAGCCTTCAAAATGGTCTCTCAGTTTGGTTCACTAGGCTACACAATCATGGGGAAGACTGCTGATCTGACAGTTGTCCAGAAGACAATCATTGACACCCTTCACAAGGAGGGTAAGCCACAAACATTCATTGCCAAAGAAGCTGGCTGTTCACAGAGTGCTGTATCCAAGCATGTTAACAGAAAGTTGAGTGGAAGGAAAACGTGTGGAAGAAACATATGCACAACCAACCGAGAGAACCGCAGCCTTATGAGGATTGTCAGGCAAAATCGATTCAAGAATTTGGGTGAACTTCACAAGGAATGGACTGAGGCTGGGGTCAAGGCATCAAGAGCCACCACATACAGACGTGTCAAGGAATTTGGCTACATTTGTCGTATTCCTCTTGTTAAGCCACTCCTGAACCACAGACAACATCAGAGGCGTCTTACCTGGGCTAAGGAGAAGAAGAACTGGACTGTTGCCCAGTGGTCCAAAGTCCTCTTTTCAGATGAGAGCAAGTTTTGTATTTCATTTGGAAACCAAGGTCCTAGAGTATGGAGGAAGGGTGGAGAAGCTCATAGCCCAAGTTGCATGAAGTCCAGTGTAAAGTTTCCACAGTCTGTGATGATTTGGGGTGCAATGTCATCTGCTGGTGTTGGTCCATTGTGTTTTTTACCAAGAAATTTTGGAGCACTTCATGCTTCCTTCTGCTGACCAGCTTTTTAAAGATGCTGATTTCATTTTCCAGCAGGACTTGGCACCTGCCCACACTGCCAAAAGCACCAAAAGTTGGTTAAATGACCATGGTGTTACTGTGCTTGATTGGCCAGCAAACTCACCAGACCTGAACCCCATAGAGAATCTATGGGTTATTGTCAAGAGGAAAATGAGAAACAAGAGACCAAAAAATGCAGATGAGCTGAAGGCCACTGTCAAAGAAACCTGGGCTTCCATACCACCTCAGCAGTGCCACAAACTGATCACCTCCATGCCACGCCGAATTGAGACAGTAATTAAAGCAAAAGGAGCCCCTACCAAGTATTGAGTACATATACAGTAAATGAACATACTTTCCAGAAGGCCAACAATTCACTAAAAATGTTTTTTTTATTGGTCTTATGAAGTATTCTAATTTGTTGAGATAGTGAATTGGTGGGTTTTTGTTAAATGTGAGCCTAAATCATCACAATTAAAAGAACCAAAGACTTAAACTACTTCAGTCTGTGTGCATTGAATTTATTTAATACACGAGTTTCACAATTTGAGTTGAATTACTGAAATAAATGAACTTTTCCACGACATTCTAATTTATTGAGATGCACCTGTAAATATTGATAGATACTAAAATAGTATATCAATAATGCTAGAACAGATTTAAACTGTTAACTTGTGAGATCATAATTAAATATAATTAAAGTGTGTGTATTTTTGCATTGTTTTATTTTATCTTTTGTGCCTTATTTTCTTTTTTTCCCTCTATATTTGTTTACTTGTTGAATCATTTTGTGCTTTGATTATTTTATATTGATATTCTATTTTTAATATTTGTTTTTTGCTTGTGAAGCACTTTGAGTTGCATTTTATGTATAAAAAGTGCTGTATAAATAAATTATGTTAGATCCAGCTCACAAGACTCATTTGTTTGGGAATCAGACTAGACGTGTGTTTATTATTTTTATCTCATCACATTAATCTAGACAGCGTAATCACAGCTGGAGTGAAGGGAAGCACTGTTGTGGGTGTGTCTGATTGTGTGTGTGTGTGTGTGTGTGTGTGTGTGTGTTTGGTCAGTGCAGCTGGTGTGTGTTGTATCCTGACGTCATGATGAGGCTCTGTTGATGATAATGGCTCATTGTGAGTCTGGTTTCTTTCTCGTAGCCTCTCACGATCAGCACGCCGTCCTTCGCCACTGCTGAGAACATGGCCGACCTCATCGACGGATACTGTCGACTGCTCAGTGCCATCAACCAGTCCTTCATCGTCAGACCGCAGAAAGGTACGTCTGCCTCACACTGCTGCATTGTGGGATGTTTGTACTCGAGAGGCAGTAAAGCATGGCATTAACATGAATGAGACGCATTGAGTGGAAAATCTCAGTATGAAGCAGCACAGCTGTTTGTCTCAGCAAGACACTGATAGAAAGACTTATATATTGAAAATCAGTCCACTCGTAGTAAAGTATGAAATGCAGTTCTTGGTAATGTAGTGTTTGGGTGAGTCATGTTCTCCTGTTTGATTCATGAGCTGATGCTGTGTGTTTCTCTCTCCTACAGAGGGGGAAAGAGCTCTTCCATCCATTCCAAAGTAAGTCATAAATTCACTTCACTGAGCTGTTTAATAAACTGACGACAGGCACAAGATTCATTTAGAGGAGGTTTGACCACCAGTTAATACTTAAACAAGACTAAAGTCTGGGACTAGAGCTGGGTGAACATTCACTATATGTTTGTCATCATGTTGTTGAAGATGGTTTTAATGCAGTGTGGTTATTTATTTTTATTTTTTTTTGCCCTTGAAGTTCCCTTAGAATCTTAGCATCATAAGACTAATTTAACATCAAAAGTCTAAAGGAAAAATATATATATTAATATGTGAAACATTAATAAATATTAATCTAAATGTATATAATATTTTATAAGTTTTACATGTTGTAATCATATATATATATTTTTTTATTTGGTGCCCATGAAGTTTCCTAAAGAGCACCATTAGACTAATTTAACATCAAAAGTCTGGAGTATATTAGTATATAAAACATTAATATATATTATTCTAAATATATATATATATATATATTTTATATTTTATAACTTTTTAAAATTTTAAAATAATTTTCTTTTTTTATTTATTTATTTTTATTTGGTGCCCATGAAGTTTCCTAAAGAGCATCATTAGACTAATTTAAGTTCAATATCTGGAGAGAAAAAAGTATATTATTATATAAAATAATAATATAGATAAATATAATGTTTTTTAATTTAATTACTTTTTTAAAATAATGTTTATTTAGAAATTCCAATATTTTAAATTAGGTATTAACATTGTAACGTTTTTAGAATACAATATGTAATCTAATGTATAATATTGCATTATATTTACATAGTTATATTTATTACATTTGAATGTTTTATGATTTTCCCAGGCTTATATTATAAACTATTATATACTGTGTTGCCAAGTTCTAATTGAGGGCTAACTAAAGAGTTTTAATTTTGCATGTTGCATATAGTAAGTAAAAATGCTTTAGCATAATTTTGATTATGTTAGCATGCATATTTGCATGAGGTACCAAATCAACGCACACACATAGAAGTTCTCATGTTTACATGAGCCATTGGATAAATGTGTCTTGTTGTGTGCATGAAAACATCAATAATCAGCATTTTATTTGTTAATGAAATGGTTTCTCCACAGACTGGCCAACAATGAGAAGCGGCTGGAGGGGATTCGAGCAGGAGTTCGTGTCATCTCTGTTTCAGGTAAGACGCATCTGACGGCATCTCTGATTTATCAGGTTTATTGATTATCTATCAAATCTGTAAAGCAGTTCATATCAAAATATGATGCTTCATTCCCAAAAACATTGTGTTCAGTGTAAGTCTGAGGGATTTCACCAGTTTTGTTGTCTTATCAGATGAAAATGGTCTGATAACTCGTCACTTATGATCACTTAATTTACAGCATAAACAGGCTGCATATGTACAATTACATATGAGGTTTAATACTTCGATCTTTGTTTAATTCACTAACCCTGAGCAATAGTAATAGTGACGCTTTACAGGCCAAACACTGCTAGTAATATCAGAGCTTGACACTTCACAATACAATCATATCACTTGTGGGAAAAAAAAATCTGAATGTTTGTTTTACTCTGAAATATTACAATCAAATGCATTGCAAATACAGTTTCACTTCATCTTTTTAGCAGTTCCCTGATATTTGATGTCTTCAAGATGTTGGGCTGCACACATTTAAAGCTCATCATCAGTTATATTTCAGATGTTTCATGCTCATGAATGTGTCTTCTGTTTATAAGCTGCTTACGCTGGAGATTTTCAGCATAATCTAAATCTAAAACCATTTAAATGAAGTTATTCTCATTCTTTTTAATGCAAACATGCTCATTATTTGATGTGATTACACTAATTTATGGGTGTGTTTGTATTGTTAACTGATTTGCATAAATCATTTAGTGAATCAAGTGGTAAAATAACGCAAACAGCACGTGCTGTCAGTGGTTGCGTTTCATTTTTGGTGTGAGATGAGCTGATAGTGAACGTCTGAACGTCACAGATCTGGATGATAAATATGTTTATTGCGTCTCCATTCCTCCTGCCATATTCTCTTGCTTTGCTTCACTCTCTTTCTCTCTCCATCTGTTGTTCTTCTGAAGACTCGGTGGTTCAGATGCCTACCAAAGCTGCTAAAGCTCGGCGCTTTCTCCTTCCGTTTGTCCTCTGTTCCCATGATTCTCCTCCTAAGGGTACATGCTGTTCCTGTGTGTGTGTTTATCACTAACCCTCACCTGCTCTCCACCCTAAACAACACATGTTCTGTAGTATCATCTGCTTCCCAGAGATTCACAGGTGTATCATAAGTGCTGTGATTCATTCTCTTCATTCTGTTTTCATCTAGCTACGAGTGTAGATGTGATTTTGAATGCTGGTACTTTCTACCTCCTTGACCAATCAAATCAAAATCTTTTTATCATTTTTTGTAACTATATGTATTTAATAATGTGTATAATATTGCATAATATATAATAAAATATTTTATTTATAGAACGTTTTACAATATTTATAATACATATATTTAATTTAAATATAATTTAAATATTTAATTGTTTTGCTTATTTTGCTTTTGGAAATTATTATATTATTCATAACAGTTAAACACATCTGCAATGTGGAAAAATAATTATAAGATATTATATTTGCATAAATAAAAAATATTTATTTATTTACTTACTTGCTTAATTTGCTTATTGAAATAATTTATGGCAATATAACCACATTCCCAGCAACTCATTGCTGCAATGTGTGTGTGTATATATATATATATATATATATATATATATATATATATATATATATAAAAATATAATATAATATATATATATATCAACAAAAAATATTTTAGGATTTTCTTTGCTTATCTTGCTTTTGAATTTTTTATTCATGACAATTAAATGCATTGATTCCATTAGTGTAATAAATTAACTGTGTGTGTGTGTATATATATTTTTTTTTCGTATCAATGAGGAGAAATTAATATTTTAAATTAAAGTTCAGCAAATTTGATAAAAGTAGCCTTCATTTTCTTTGTGCAGTTATATTTTTGCTAATTGCATTAAACAAAAAAAACGGTCTAATATCCGAGATGTTTCCATGCGAAACGCACTGAATTAGACCCGTGGCAGAACAATCCAGGCAGATGTGTGTCCACGTCCCAATTGAATCTCATCCCACACATTCCTGCAGCACGTCTAACCCAATATAACCCACACTAATGACTCCCAGAACAGCATGAACAAAACACATTTACTGCAGGAGCCGCTCACACAGCCAGAGAGGACGAATAAACCGGTTAACCGCTTCAGATTCATCACCAACGTGTGTTTTCATGTCAGCTGGTGAATTAACCTTTCTCCTCTCCTCTCTGCTCTGCTCCTCTCCGTTCTTTGCATGGACCTGCAGAAGATCTAAGTGGAGATGGTAATGTTTGACTTGCAATCTTCATTTCTTTCCTCTAACTAACTCCCTGCTTTGTGTGCGTTTGGAAAGTTACTGGAATCTAGTCAATCTTGCGTAGATTCTAGTTTAGTTGTAGTGTGTAAATGTGAGTCTGCTTCACTTTAAGTGCACTTGAAGTCTCTTTTGCTCCCTGCATTCCTCACAGGGCACTTTAAAGGTGTGATTATTTAGAGAAGCGAGTGACCTCTACCAAAAAACCAAAACTCTGGATTAAATCTGTTTTGCATGAAGACGAAAGAGTCACTTCCTTCCCCTCGTCTTTCTCGAGCTCAACCACAGAGCTGCTCTCTGATTGGTCGGTCGGACAGACAGACACTCAGATGGAGTTCAGAGAGTTTAAAAGAGAGAAGTGCACTTGAGTTTGAGTGTGGAGGAGTTTCTTGGCTGGTTGGCCGGCTCTAGTTTGTGTAGTGGAAGGTTCCGTGTGTTTGGGGTGGTGTAGTGACCGAGTGGGTGTTAGTTTGGCCGGTGTGTGTGAGAGACTGACCACTGCTGCTTCTGTCTCCCTGCAGAAACAGACGACTATGCTGAGATCATAGATGAGGAGGACACCTACACCATGCCCTCTAGTAAGTACCCTCACTCGTGCCGCCTTTTAAGTGTGTGTCTTCCAGGATCCAGATGTTTCTGAGCCAAATCCTGACCTTTTTTTTCCTGTCTGGCTCGTTTGGTTTGTTGATGTGGCGGCAAATGAAATTTAAAGTATCCAGCTCTGACATTCCAGAATATTCTCTCTGGAAACTCAGCTTGTGTCGCACTTTAGAACCTTTGATTCATCACATTTGGAATTAAAGCAGGTCATATTTGGGCGTAATTCTGAAAATGAAGCATGTATGTGTTTGGATTGAACTCAGTACATATTTGCTTCGGGGGACGTCCTTAAAAGTGAAAAGGATTCACAAAGTATTAATCATCTGTTAAATTGCTAGGTTCCTTTTAGGGTTTGGAGTTCAATCTGAATTGGCTTTATATAAACACACTGGAGGTCCGTGATGTGTCCTGATTCAGTGAGTGTGTGTGAGTCAGTGACTGCACACTAACATTCACGAGTGTGTGACTTTACAACCAATCACAGGATTCTGAACACACACCGACTCAATCTGTGTGTTATACGAGTGTCTTCAAGACAGCTGATTGAAAAGTTGTCATCATTTACTTACCATCATATCGTTCCAAAACCATGATTTTTTACAGTGCAGCACAAAAGCAGATGTTTATCAGAATGTTCATGCTGCTCTTTTCCAGTCAGTGAAAGCAGATGGTTTCCAGCGGCTGCCCAGCTAACAGAGAACATGCTCAGATCTTTGACTAACATTCAGGCAAGGTTCTCTCAAAGTTATGAACAAACGCTCATTTAAAGTTATTTGGTCTTTAATAACATTCTCAAAACCTTTTTACTGAAACGTTTTAGTTGGACATTCGTCTGACATTTTTGAAATGTTACTACTTTCAGAATGTTCAGAGAACATTCAAAAGTAACATTCCAATAATGTTTGCAATACTGTAAAATTGAATGTTCACTTAACCAGGAAAAAGATTTTTAAAACATTTTTAAAACTGACATTTTGAACATTCTGAGAACATTCAAAAATAACATTTTCATAACTTATTGGGAACTTAGAACATATTTTTGTTAGCTGAGTGTCGAGCTCCTAAAGAACAAAAAAAGTAGTTGATATGACTCATGCACTGTATTAAAAGTCTTCTAAAGGCAAAAATGTTGACATGTTTTGTGATCACAACGCTGACGTTTGGCTTCAGAGGACTAAACGTAGTACATGAGTCATGTGAACTATTATTATTGAGCTTTTGCTCCCTTACTGCTATTCTTAAATAAAGATACATTTAATTGAGATGCAAAACAACATGAATTAAGTTATGTAATATTAAGTTATGTTTGTGCTTAGAAATATATGCCAGTGGGGTAAGAAAAATAAGCTTGTTTTCCCATTGAATTACATTTATTTTTCTTACACCATTCCTCAGTCGCTTGTTTGTAAATGAGCAGCATGAACATTTTGTGTGTTTTATGCTTTGAAATGACTGGTGAGTAAATGCTCACAGGATTTTCATTTTTGTCATTTTATTAATGGCAGATTCACTGAAACAGTTTTTATAATTTATGGCTCATTTTCCAGGGATTGTTATGTTGTCCTCTACTTAATTATTATAATATGCTAAACACACACTCATGTTTTCTACCAGCTCTGTGGTGAGTGTTTGAGATGTCTGTGATTGATAAGTGTGTGCAGCTCTCCACATGTCATCCCTCTGTTTCTCTCTCATCCTGAGCTTTAATTCTCATCTAAAAGCCCAATCTCTGACTTTTCTCTTTAACAACCAGCCGAATGCTCTGGATTAGACGCAGGTAACACCATCCCTCTGTTTGTGTGCTTCTTTCAGTTTCTCTCTCTTTCTTTTCTGTTTCTCTCTCTCTCTCTTTCTCAGTTTTGCTGTGTGCTTGTGTTAGAAGCAGGTTCCTCCTCATATCACAGACTAATGCAGGGTTTCATTAAAATAATTTTGTGTATTTTATGGGAATCAAACCCATGACTTACCATTGTTAGTGCTACGATCTAAAATATAGAAGCTGGGATATAAAAAAGTATTTTAACATCAAAACATGCCACACAGCATCTTTAAGGCTTTATATTATTATTGAGCATCTTTGTTATTGTTTTTTGTAATACAATTTATACTTATTTATAATGTCATTATTAATAATATCCCATTTATATGTTTTGACATTAAATACTTTGTATAACTAAAAAACCTGCAGAAGTCATTGATATGTAGCTAAACAATAGATTATTAGTTTTTTTGTTGTTTTTTTGCTCATTTATATTTTTTAAATAGTTTTTTTTGTTTGTTTGTTTGCATTTATAAACAAATAGTTATTTGTTCTTTCTTTTAATAAATGTTTTGTTTTTATTTAATTTTTTTGTTGTTGCTTGTTTTAAAAGTTTGGAATCACTGTGATTTTTTTTACTATGATATTCAGCAATATTTTTTTACTATGATATTTTTTTACTTTGATATTCAGCATTAAAATGATCAAAAATTACAGTAAAGAAATGTTAATGTTAAAATTATTTATTTTTCAAATCAATTGTGCATTTACGTATTTTAGCTTTTTTATTTTGCTGTATCGTGATTTCACATTGAGGGCTTTATTGAAGACTTATTTTAATACAGGTTATGTACAGTACATTAGTTAGAGTGGACTTCATATTTAAGACAAATGAAAATGAGTCTGGCATACATGTGCAGTTTGTTCAATATGTCGCTTCAATGTTTTAGGTTTCTTTTATTTTCATAGTCAATTTTTTGTGTCATCTAGAGAGCGTCCTTCTGTCCCTCACAGCCTCGTCTTCATTATGGCGTCCACCCTGACTAAAGTCTTTTGTTCATGACCTCAGTGTTTCTAAACTTGCAGTTGGCAACTTTCAATCGGTTTGTTAAGTGGCTGAGCTCTGCATTCAGTAAATATTGTGCTAAAGGTTTGTTGATCTCGGTCACAGCTGCTGGTCTTCTGAGCTTACATGACGATCACAGCGTGTGCTTTGTTGGTTCCTCTGATGCTGAGCTTCAGGTTTGTGTTTTCATCTGTAGCTCAGGACTATGAGATCCAGCGGGACAGAATCGAGTTGGGACGGTGTATCGGCGAGGGCCAGTTTGGTGACGTCCACCAAGGGGTTTACATGAGTCTGGTAAACAACAGATTCATCGTCCACACAGTCCACACAAATATGAATCAAACAAACACTGCATTTGGAGTGCAAATTTGTGCAAACTGGCCGTTTTAATGTCAGAATCCCATGATTTTAGAGTGAGAACTACAAACATTTTTACAAAACTATTATTTAGCAAAAACTGAACATAGCATGAAGAGTAGAGTAGATTAAAACCCTATTATAAACAATGATCAAGGAAAATGATTAAGCAATTATTTTTGTTAAGAAGTATATATTTAAACACATATTTTTATATAATTCTTATAAAACAGAAAAGTTTATATAATATGTGATTATTGGTTAGTAAAATCTAGCATTTGGTCCCAAACTAGCTCTCTACTGATCAAGCAAATATTTTTGTTACATTTATGGAATATATTTTATAGGAAATATGCATTTTTATATAATAAATATTATATAAAAATGTATATATTTGGACCAAATAATTTCTATAATATCTAAGTTTATTAATACAATCTAACATTTGACCCAAACCATCTTTCTACTGAATGAAGGCTTAATTCAGGCTACATTGGCTAGCAATCTTTTTTTTTCTTTTCTTTTTTTTATCCAAATAAGTAATAAGTTTTAAATAATGTTAACAAAACATGTTTTTTTTTTAATCAGATTTGTATGTATATTTAATGTGTATTTTATTCTATTATGTTTATAAATGTCACAGATAAACAGGTTTTAAACTGTATTTATAATAAATTATATATTAATAATTCAATTTTTTTTTTTTGACCTATTCCCTACTGCTTTTTACTGTGTTCTGAAGCTGTTAAAACAAACTAAAATGTCACACTTTGTGGACGTATGGTTTTACTATGTAATCTTCCTGAATTCCTTCACATGTGTTTGACGTGATGCATGTGCCGTCCCTGACAGGAGAATCCATCGTTATCAGTGGCCATCAAGACGTGTAAGAACTGCACCTCAGACAGCGTGCGTGAGAAGTTCCTCCAGGAAGCTCGTGAGTATCAAGAGTTCACACTAGTGTCCTTCACTACGTCACCTCAGAATTCATTCCAGCTGATGCTCTTCTACTTTGAGAAGTTTCTTTTTTTTACCATGGCTGTTCCATCTGAACACATGATGCATTGTAGTCTAATTTCATTTGAAATTTACATTTATTTTTAGTTTATTTGAAGTTGAATATGAGGAAGTCACTGCTACCGCATTTGCAAGCTTTGAGAGAAGTCAGAGTAAAACCACTAAACCAAACTGATTTCGCAAAAGTGTTTTGCATGTGATGCAATGAGAATATCTGTATTGAGACGGTGTGATTTTCTGATTGACAGTGACAATGCGGCAGTTTGACCATCCGCACATTGTGAAGTTGATTGGAATCATCACTGAGAATCCCGTCTGGATCATCATGGAGTTGTGCACGCTTGGAGAGGTCAGACTGTGTTTTCATTCATTAAACTGTCTCAGATATTACACTCTCTGAAATCATCTGGAAATCTCCATTGAGAACGGTTTGATTCATTTTAGTTGAGGTCGTTCTTGCAAATAAGGAAGTACAACCTCGACCTGTCCACGCTGATTCTGTTCGCCTATCAGCTGAGCACAGCGCTGGCGTACCTGGAGAGCAAACGCTTCGTGCACAGGTGACTGAAGATCTTCACACGCTCAGAACAGTCTTTCCTCAGTTTGCTGGTGGTAGTGCACCGAGGTGAATGTGTGTTTTGTGCAGGGACATTGCTGCCAGGAACGTACTGGTGTCTTCCACAGACTGTGTGCAACTTGGTGACTTCGGTCTCTCCAGATACATGGAGGACAGTTCCTATTATAAAGGTATGTCAAACTGCACTTTATCTTGCCATTTGACATGCATTTAAACACAATACAACATGATGTACGTGTGTATGTCCACAAGTAGTCATGCAAGTTTTCATTAAAACACTTCCTGTAGTTGCTGTGCATTTTAGAGGCTGAAAAATGATTAAAGCTGCTGGAAAAAGTTACAATGAATGCAAACAGGCCTCCTTCAGAGATGTTGTCAGAGTAAGGCTATAGCGGCCTCTGGTGGACAGTGAAGGCATGTTTGAGTGTTTATAGTCTGTGAACAGTACTGTGTGTTTTCCAGCTTCTAAAGGGAAACTGCCCATTAAATGGATGGCTCCTGAATCCATAAACTTCCGGCGGTTTACCTCGGCCAGTGACGTCTGGATGTTTGGTGAGTGCTTTTAATTCTAAAACATTGGAAGATGAATCATTTCATGATGCATGATATATATTATTATATATATTATTATTATTAATATTATTTGTATTTGTATTAATTTTACTCTTATTAATAAAATATCACACAAATGATTATAAAAAAAATGTCATTGCTTTAGTCAGTTAACTTTCCTCAGGCTTAATTGGTCAATTTATGTGATTATGCTATTATTAATTATATGATAAATAATGTGAAATAGCTGCACGATATTGGAAAAAACTCATTGCGATATTTGTTTTTCTGCAATATATTGCGATATTATCACCAGTGATTTTAATCTCTATTTGTAAGAAATATAATATATATATATATTGGGTGATTTTATAGGTGAGTAAATCAGCATAGCAAAATTATGGATTTTATTGTTACTACATACTTAGATAATCAGTGATGTGTCTGTCTACATGGATATGAACTGTTAATTCTATTCAATGATGCTATCTATGATACTGACACAAAAGTTCAAATGATTTGTAACAGTATGTCATAGACAGACTTTATATTCAATCGTGGCTAAAAGTAACAATGCTTTTAAGCGCTCTAGTGCTTGCTGCTAAGTGATCAGTCTTCGCAGCAAGTTTCAGCAAGATAATGGATCTGCACTGAAATTGCAGTAGCTTGCTACTAAATTTATTTTAAAATGGATATCTCTGTACAGTGTATGCATGTCGTTGAGTAGAAAACAATCAGTATATATATGAATATAGGCTATAAACATACATTGCGATGTGACTATTGGATGCGCACATCGCGATATCGATGCTGAAACGATATATCGTGATAATGTGAAATGAATATTTTTTGGTGGTGATGCAAATTTGAGTATGTGGGATTTATCTATGTATTGTGTATGAAAGGTGTTTATTACTATATATATATATATATATATATATATATATATATATATATATATATATATATATATATATAACTATATATATATTATATAATATAATATAATATATACTGCCCTCCAAAAGTTTGGAAACCTCTAGAAAAGTGGGGTTTTGGACAATATTGGCATGAATCCTTTTTAATTTGTGATAATTTTGCACTGATAAGGGACAACACAAACTATGAAAACATATTTTATTACATAAACAGTTTATACATAGAATTTTTTTAATTTTCATCAAAATATCCACCATTAGCAGCTATTACAGCTCTGCATAATCTGGGCATCCGAGCTGTCAGTTTATTCAAACATTGACTTTGAATTGTCAATCAATTGTTGAAGCTACAGTGTTAAGGTGTGCTGACCCAAAACTCTTTTAAAAACCTGGGCCAAGTTTAAACCAGTAACCAGGCATCACAGCTGGCAAAGGGGCATGTCTGACTTTGACATGTATATATTGCCATTATTATGTTTTATTGCTGGTCTTCAATGATAATGTCAAGTTACTTTAATGTATTTGCACCAAAAAATGATAAGGAATTTATGCTGATATCATCCAAAACCACACTTTGCCAGGGGTGTTTCCAAACTTTTGGAGGGCAGTGTATATACTGTATATATAATTATATAGATAGTATGATATATATATATATATATATATATATATATATATAATATATAGATAGATATAGATAGATATAGATAATAGATAGATAGATATAGTATATATATATAATAAATAATATATAATTAATTAGGTTATCAGCTTTGATTGAAAATATAAAATATTTGAATCATGGCTCAATTTTCAAATATCTTCTGTAATAATTGCTGTTTTTTATTATTTATATTTTTTATATTAATTAATTATATATTAACAGACAATAATTAGGCCAGGTTATCAGCTCTGATGAAAAATATAAAATATTTAACATATAATATGACTTATTTTTCAAATATGTTCTTCTGTAATTTTTTATTGAGTGATCATTCTTTTTGTTTATTTGTGATGACTGTCCGTCTCCTCTCAGGTGTGTGTATGTGGGAAATCCTCATGTTCGGCATCAAGCCCTTCCAGGGCGTGAAGAATAATGACGTGATCGGGCGGATAGAGAACGGCGAGAGGTTAGCGATGCCCCAAAACTGCCCTCCGACCCTCTACAGCCTGATGACCAAATGCTGGGCGTACGACCCCAGCAAACGACCGCGCTTCACCGAGCTCAAGACACAGCTCAGGTCAGTGTGCTGCTGATGCTTCTCGTTTCTCCGTCATTCAGATGAACACGTTTGATGATGATCTGATGGGTTTGTTGTTCTCTGGTTCTGACACTAGAGGTCTCTGTTTAGCTTTCAGTGTCACAGCTGCTCCAGAATGATCACCAGCAAAACCACAACAACAGAACCATTATTCACTGTCCTGCATCAGACTCATTGAACAATATTCTAGACTTGTTTCTTACTACTTTTGTGCTGCTAATTCCAAAAATAGTGGCTTTTTTTGCCATAGCTTGTCACATTTTCTCACAAAATATGATGCAATTTGTAAAATTTTTGCTTTTGACAATCATTTGATAGGTGCAGATGTCTTAATCAGCAGAAAAACTGCCACAAACACTTGATTCCTCTCTGAATCTGAGCCACATTACTACTGTTTGTTCAATTCTCAGCCTATTTTCACATGTATGACATTATTTTATGCCCAATCCTGATTTGGAGGTTAGAATTATAGCCAGTGATGAAGAAAATAATGGAAATGCAAACACGAGTCAGATGTTTTCTGCTACATCCAAATATCAACAGGAAATTACAGATTTTGCTTATTTTTTTCATAAACTTGTTTATGTAATGTTCTTTGCCGTCAAATAAAGCATTTGAACATTTTTTTTACCACTTCTTTTGCAGTTTTTAAATTAAATTATATATTTTGAATACTACTTTTTGTCTTTAAAATAAAACTTTCGGCATTTGACTTCTTTTGTTTTGGTAAGTGCATTAAAACTGATACATTTATATTATTTTAAAAATCCTCAGTCTTCTTTTGTGAAAAAGAAAACTGTATTTGTTGAAAAGTTTATATATATATATATATATATATATATATATATATATATATTTAAACTCGGCATTAATAAATTAGGTAATTTTAGGCCTTTTTTTTTTGGTTCATGTGAACTCCGGCACGGTTCACTGCTGATGTGAACGCAATCGCACCAAATCACGGAAGTGAACCGCTATTTATGCCGTATTATTTGATAAAAATGTGTGATTGTGTGTGTGTTTCACTCACTTTCCTGACGAGCGTGACTGACGCGCTGCAAGCAGAGAGCTATATATCTCATTTCTGTTCACCTTCAGCGTTCTTTAGAGCATTTGCAGTACATTCATAAGACAGACGTAAGTGGTTTATGCACTGAAGCTTTGTAAACAAAACGAACGGTTCAAAAACGTAAATATATAAGAGTGCAGAGAGCAATCTTATGCATTTTGCCGCCTTCTCCCGTGCCTTCGTTACTAAGCAACGGGGTAAACAGCTGCTGGCTTGATGACGCAAACGAACCGCGGTTCGGACCCAAATAAAATAATATGAACACAGTCCAGCGGGGGGAGGGGGGAGCAAATGAACTCGGGTTCGGACCAGACAATCGAACCAAGTGGGAAAGCACCCTAAAAGCATCTTCCCTGGAGGTCTTTGCTGATTCTTGCTGTCTGTCTCTGCAGCACTATCCTGGATGAGGAGAAGGCCCAGCAGGAGGAGCGTTTCCGGATGGAGATGAGGAGACAGGTCACCGTGTCCTGGGACGTCGGGAATTCAGACGAGGCTCCTCCGAAGGTCAGATCTCCATCCGCATCTACATTCAGTTACTCATTCATGTGAAGCGGAGTGTTTTCTGTGTTAGACGCTCTGTTTGGAAAGACCTCTGACCCTGATCAGATCTAACATGAGTGCATGTCTTTACTGGTTTAAGTGCTGAGTCTGTTTTGATCTCACAGCCCAGCAGACCTGGTTACCCGAGTCCTCGGTCCAGTGATGGTTATTTCCCTAGTCCTCAACACGCTGGTCAGCACAACCACTACCAGGTAACATGACTTACACACACCTCAGCATCTTCATGCAAACACACAACAAATCATACATGGAAATATAAATGCACACCTAAATGCTGAGATACAAGTCTATGTATCAAAACAGAAAGTATGACTGCACAGCTCCTATTTGTAGGCATATTAATTTACTTATTGAAACAACATTTCAGCCTTAAGCTTTTCTGAATGTATAATGCATATACGTATAGTGTATATTAATGCAGTATAATGTGAACGTTCTGTATTTGTACAGATTTCTGTATTTTCTGACCTGATGTATGACCCACAAGAATTCAAGGGTTGCTTGTAACCTGAATTTGACAACGCAACCATGTTTTTAAATTTGTAATTAGAATTGTTTATAAATCTGTTGTCAACAAAAGAGAAAATTTAAGATCTCCCAGCAGTTTTCCACACTGTTATTAATTATATTAGTATCAACTTTTTTTATTTTACATCACGATAGTTTTATTGCAGTAGTAATATATTTCTTTATTGATTTGTTTAATTTTTATAATTTGAATAATTATAAAATAGATATATTGTTTTTAATAAAATAATTTTATTTTATATGGATAATAATATTATTATCATTATTATTATATTAGTGAATACTTGTTTTGTTATTTTACAGTACAATAGTATTATTGCAATAGCAATATTAGTTTATTTTTATTTTATAATTAATTTTATAATATAAATATTTTATTATTATTATAGAAATGAATGGGGAATGTGATTTCCTTCTTTTTTGTCCTGGACTTTAGCTGATGACATGCTGATTATTTCACAGACATAGAAAACAGACTAAACAGGTCAACAATTACCAGCAGGTGGAGATGATTAAATCATACTAAAAGTTATTATCTAGCAGTTATTCTTGCACTAAAAACATTACAAAGTGAGCAGTCCTGCTGGAGATTGTACACTGAGAAAGACTGATTCAGTAAGTAAATAAACTGAGGAATCTGAGTTCTTCTTCAACACACAACATATACCTAAAAAGACTCCAAATACCACATAAAACTCACCAAACATCTGACAAGCTGATTACTGTAGCCAAACACATTCAAACTCCTGGATGTACTTCAGTGTTCAGTGACTGCAAACTGATTATTGAGCTCCATCATCTGCTCTGAGTCTCGGTGAGCGTCTCTGACAGCAGGCATTTCCTGTGGCTCTTTAAAAACACTGCTATTGTTGAGTCCAGATGCATTCCTTCAGCTCACACACACACACACACACACACACACACCACTGCTCTGTCTTCATGCCTTAAAAGGCTTTTGTGCTCAAAGTGCCTGTTATTTTTGTATCAGGGTGTTTATTAGCAGTTATGAGAGGAAGTGAGAGGGGTCCAAGACGCTCCGGGGGTCTTAATAATGATCTGAAACAGAAGCTTTCACAACACATATTAGTTACATAATGCAACATTTATGAGCATAAAAGGAATTAAGGAACGAAAAAAGGGAAAAAAAATATTACACCATTGTTATTAAATACAACTAAATCTATTAATATAGATAGATAGATAGATAGATAGAAATAAGAAAAAAAATTGTTCATTAAAAAAGCTGAAATAAAATAAAATATAAATATTAGATGAAATAAGTTTAAGTTGTATGCAAGTATTAAAATTACTACGAAAAACTCTGAAATATATTAATAAAATTACTACTAATTAAGCTAAAAATAAAATGAAAATTGAAAATATAAAAATAAAAGCAAACTCACAGCTGAAATATAATAAAATATAAATATTTAGATTACAAGTTGAAATAAGTTTAGGCTCTGAAAGTGAGTTTAAATTACTAACTGGAAAAAAATTAAAATAAATAAACAAACAGAAATATAAACAAATAAATGCTAATAAAAAAAGTTCCTAGAAAAAATTGCTAAAAAGTAAACTAAAATTTAAATGCAAACTGAAATATAAAAACATTAGGAAAAACAGTATATAAAAATAGTATATAAATAATACTGATTGCTATTGTATAATTTATTGAATTTTTTGTTTATTTATTTATTTTACAGCTTTTACTGGGGCACTTTGGATAAGAGCATGTGCTAAATGAATAAATGTAAATGAAATGTCTTGTGATTTGTGAAGGGGTCTGGATATCCTGGCGCACACGTGCCCGGTGCAGGATTCCCACCGCAGGCCTCTGTCCTCGACCCTCATGAAGCATGGAACCATCACAGACAGGAGGTTCCTGTGTGGTCTCCAAACATGGAGGTGAGCGAGGAGACGGGACGCTCTGTGTGAACGAGCGGAGGAGCACTGTTCTAACTCATGCTGGTGTGTGTGTGTGTCAGGATGGAGGCGCTCTGGGGCGGAGTCAGGGGATGCCCCCGCACCTGATGGAGGAGACGCTCATCAAGCAGCAGCAGCAGATGGAGGAGGACCAGAGATGGCTGGAGCAGGAGGAGAGCTTCCTGGTACTGTCACAACTTCTCTCTCTGTCTCTCCTTGTTTTTCTGCCTTCACTGAGTAGAGCTTGCAAAATCAAATTTAACTTCCAAATATTCATTGAATTTAAACTCAAAATGGAAGCTAGCAAATAATTTAATCTAAAAATTATGAAGAGTGAAAATAAGAAATAATTAAATATTTATATAATATTCAATTATTTAAAATAATTCTAAATATTTACAGATATACAAATTATTATTATTATTATTATTATTATTACTTTTATTTTATGTGAACTGTTAAATTTTGAAACTGAAATTTTCAGTCTCTAGAGTAAAAATAAGAAATAAAGTATTAAATAAAAAAATAATAATACAAATTTAATTTAAAGGTAATATTTAAATATTTTAAAAAATTATATTTTTTAGAAATTATAACAAGCTATTTTCAAGCGTGCTTTAAAGATTAAATTGAAGATTAAACTAATATAATTTTAAAAAGTCATGGACATTTCTAGAGTGAAAGTAAGAAAAAAAAAATATATTCATATTATATATTTAAAGAAAAATATATTTTTTAATATTATAGAATATTACATAATTATGTATTATGTAATTTATATTATTAACATTATTATTATAAATTAACTAACTATATTTTTTAAATATATAATAATACATATAATAAGTAATACAATAATATTATAATATATATTTATTATTATTTATAGTAATAAATAAAAATAAATACATTTAAAAATCTAAACATTACAATTTAAAAACTAGTTTTTGGTGAAATGACTCCTAGCGGATCAGCTCTTCTCTCTCACTGGCTTGTTGGTTTCTTTGAGTGTGTTTGGTGTATGCATCTGTTGTTGTTACTCCTCGGAGGAGATGGAACAGAGTGAAGATGTGCTGATCTTCCACATTCAGTCCTGAAAACAAAGCTGTAAATCTGTGAGCACCTGTAACCAGAAACCAGAGACGGCCATGAAACTGTTTGATCCGTCACATCTCCATCTCTGCCAGACGCTGGCTCCTGTGTTTCTCAAGCTGTTTATTTCCAGATGATACTTTAGGCGTCACATGTTCAGTCGAGTGGGAATGAGAAGAGTTCCCTGTGTGCCGAGAGAGAGGTGTTTAATTGACACCTCCAGATTTGACACACTAGTGATTTTCCCCGCAGGCTGAAGCTGTAGATTTGAGGACTGTTGTCAGGAGAGGTTGTGTTGTAATGTCTCTCTCCGTCCGCTGAGCGATCGTTTAGTTTGGCAGTGAAGGTTTGTGGGAATCGGTGGAAACCCGTGTGTTTGGTGCCGATCTGAGAGCCGTAAAGCTCTCGTCTGAACGCTGGCATCTGCTCCGTCTGTCATTCTGTGATTAAGAAAAAAGAAATACTTTTCTCAGAAGGAAAGAATCAGAGAGTCTGGAATGAACACTAGTGCACTGCATACTGCACAGCATTTACTGGATAATAACTGATCTTATTAAAAATTGTATGGTGAGCAATTTGACTGAAATCTCATGATTAATTCCATATCACATTAACGGTACACATCAAAATAGAATTATTTTTACTAGATGTTTAATGAATAAATGATTTATATATGAAATAATCATGTGCCATTTCCTGTTTTTGGTAGTCCAGTAATAAAGGCAAGTTTATTTATATAACACTTTTTACCAGTGTTATTTCAGTATCAATTAAAGAATATTATACTTTATCAACATTTTAAGTAGTTTTTATATTTCCCATTTTAATTGTAATTTTAGTTAAAGTTTTTGTCATTTATTTATTTTTTAATTATTTATTTTCATATATATATATATATATATATATATATATATATATATACACACACAGTGCCCTCCACTAATATTGGCACCCTTGGTAAATATGAGCAAAGGTGGCTGTGAAAATAAATCTGCATTGTTTATCCTTTTTATCTTTCATTCCAAAAATTCACAAAATTCCAACCTATCATTGAAGTAAAACAATTGAAAGTGGGGGGGGGATCTCATTGTGAAATAAATGTTTTCTCTAGTTCATGTTGGCCACAATTATTGGCACCCAATTACTGCAATGTCCTTTTCCCAGGGTAACAGCTCTGAGTTTTCTCCTATAATGCCTGATAAGGTTAGAGAACACCTGACAAGAGATCAGAGACCATTTCTTCATCCAGAATCTCTCCAGATCCTTCAGATTCACAGCTCCATGACGGTGCTTCTTCTCTTCAGTTCACCTCACTCATTTTCTACAGGGTTCAGGTCAGAGGACTGGAATGGCCAGCAGAAGCTTGGTTTTGTGCTCAGTGACCCATTTTTGTGTTGTTTTTGAGGTTTGTGTTTGGATTATTGTCCGGTTGGAAGATCCAAACATGGCCCATTATAAGATTTCTAACAAGGTCAGTCACTTATTGATTTTTTATATGTTGGTATTTAATAGAATACATGATGCCATGTGTCTAAACAAGATGTCCAGGACCTCCAGCAGAAATATAGGCCCACAACATCAAAAATACAGCAGTATATTTCATTGTACACATGGGGTACTTTTTATCCCTGTGTGCACCAAACCCATCTTGAGTGTTTGCTGCTAAAAAGCTAATTTTTTAGTTTCATCTGACCATAGAAGCCAGTCCCATTTGAAGTTACAGTCGTGTCTGATAACTGAATATGCTGGAGTTTGTTTTTGGATGAGCTAGGAGAATTTTTCTTGAAACCCTCCCAAACAACATGTGGTGATGTAGGGACTGTTTGACAATTTTTTTCTAATGTTTTCTGACCCCGAGACTCAACTATATTCTGTAATTCTACAGCTGTGATCCTTGAAGAGTCTTTAGCCACTCAAACTCTCCTCCTCACTGTGCATTAGGACGATATAGACACACGTCCTCTTCCAGGCAGTTTCGTAACATTTTCTGTTGATTGGAAATTCTTAATTATTGCCCTGATGGTGGAAATGGGAATTTTCTCTGCTCTAGCTCTTTTCTTAAAGCCACTTCTCTAATTTGTGAAGCTCAATTATCTTTTGCTGCACATCAGAAATATATTCTTTGGTTTTTCTCATTGTGATGGATGATTAAGGGAATTTGGTCTTTGTGTTCCTCATATTTATAATCCTGTGGAACAGAAAGTCATGGCTGGACAATTTCATGCTCCTAGTCACCCTGGTGTGCTAAAAAATTTAAATATGAATGGAATATACTTCAGAGATATTTTACTCATAAGAATTTCTAGGGGTGCCAATAATTGTGGCCAACATCCATTGGAGAAAAACATTTATTTCATCATGAGATTTTCTCCCCACTTTCAATGGTTTTACTTCAATGATAGGTTAGAATTTTGTAAATTTATTGAGTGAAAGATCAAAAGGATAAACAATGCAGATTTATTTCCACAGCTGCCTTTGCTCATATTTATCAAGGGTGCCAATATTAGTGGAGGGCACTGTATATATATGTGTGTATTATTATAGATTTTTTTTATATTTTGCTGTATATTTGTTTATTTTTTTAATTGTAGTTTAGTACATCGTTAAAATAAAATAATTTTCCATGCATACTCATTTGCATACTGCGTATTATTATTATTTTGAAACAGTATGTGTTGTGTGAGTGAGATCAGAGTGTGAGTGGAGTGTTCATCAGCGTTTAGCAGCACATACCAGCAGCTTTCTTCTGTTTGTGTAAAACCAGTGGGAGGAGAGGAAAGAGTGGGATGAGAGAGAGAGGGAGAGCAGGAATCTGCTGCTGTGAGTTTGTGCAGTCAGGCTCTTCTGAGCGTCCTGAAGACCCACATCTCTCATGGAAACACACTCAGCTCACTCTTTCCTCGCTCTCGGACGCTCCGCACACGGCATGCATCTCTTCAAGTTCTGTTTCGGAAAGACGGTAACTAGACTTGCAGTGAGGGATGGTGTTGGGAAGTTCTTCTCAGTTATTGGGCTTTTGTAGATGTGTTGAGTAAGATCTCGCTGCATTATTTGTTTGGTTTGTGTTTTAGTGGTTTGTGAAGCCTTGAGATCTGTCAGATTAGAAAGTGGATATATTAGGGAAGCCTGGAAGTCATGCAAATTAATGTAATCAATAGTAAGTAAAAATAAATTAAAACATTTAATATTTAAATATAACATTTAGGAAAAAAGGTTTAAATATTTATAAAATATATTACAGACATATATAAATATTAATTGTTCATTATTAGTAGTAGTAGTATGCATGTGTGTATGCATTTTAGTTTTACTGTGAGATTTCAGAAAATTTTAATTTGTGATTTCCAAGCCTGGAAATGTCATGCAAATTAATATAATATAATATATAAAAAGTTATGAAAATTATTAAAGTAAAAATAAGAAGTTATATGGAAGTTATGTTATATATATATGATGTATACATTTTAAACAATAGCTCTAAATATTGAAAAAATATTACAGGTAAATAAATATTAAAATGTTTGTTGTTATTATTATTATAAAAAGTTTAACGTCATGAAAAAAATCAGTGCAAATAAGATTTAAAGTTTTAACATTTAAAAACAATAAGTTAAATATTTAAATAATATTTAAAAACAGTTAAAGTAGTTATACATATGTATAAAATATTACAGATATTCAAATATTACAGTGTTTATTATTATTATTGTTAGTACTAGTTATTGTTAGTGTGTATGTATGTATTTGTATGTTTGTATATTTTTTTTAATTTTGTGAGATTTTGTGTGAGAATGTTTTTTTTTTTTTTTAATTGAAATTTCTGAAGTGAAAATATGAAATAAAATATTTGTAAAATATTTTAGAGGCTAGAAATCACTCAATAAATGCTTTTTTACTTTTCTAAATTGAAATACATTCACATTTTGAGTTTTTTTATTGTTGTTTTTGGTACTGTTGTTGATTTAAGTATGATTTTTAATCCAGTATTCAAAAATAACTGGAAAAGTCAATGGAATTCATCAGTCATGTGATATGGGGATGATGATGAAATAATCAGATGAACATTTAGCTCATGAATAATTAATAAATCTTTTTTTGGGGGAGTGATTCATGAATCATGAATGTGTTTGTTTGAATGATGTCTTGTGTTTGTTCAGAAGCCGGAGTCGAGGAACTCGAGGGGTAGCATCGACCGTGAGGACAGCGCTCTCCAGGCCCCGGTGAGTGCCTTCCCATAAGTCCCTGCTTGTTTTTGTTTCTTCCCTGAGGGAGATTTACAGTGCCACAGCGAGGACACAATCTGTTTCTCACTTCCTGTCAGAGTCACAGCCAGTAATACTGATCACACTCGGCCAGAATCCTCCAAACAGATGAAAAACAGCCTCAAACAGCAGCGGACAGATCTTCATTTAGAGCCTGAGAGGAGGAATCACACAGGGAGGGTGATTAAAGGGGCATCGAGGGGGGTTTCTGTGGCAGATGAAGCCAGAAACGGGAATCCTGAGTGCCATCATCATCTCTGATGTGTAAAGAGTGAAAAACAGGCGTCATAAGAGCACCACAAAGCAGCTTCGTTTACAGGCCATAATTACAGCAGATCCAGCGACTCCAGGGTCAAACTCATTTTTGGATTCGGCCTCTGAGAACCTGAAAAATGCCTAGCTTTCCCACAAACTACCCACAATTCCACAGGGTCCCGGTGGGCAGCAGGAACCCAGAGTCCAGAGGAAGAGGAGCTGTGTTAAAGGCTTGTTTGTGTTTTCTTTCAGATGGGGAAGCAGCACGTTTATCAGCCCGGGGGTAAAGCAGGTACGGTCATCAATTTCTGCTGTTATTAAAAAAATTATCAAATATATCATTGTAATATTTAATGCTATACATTTTATTATTAAACTTAGAAATTATAGAAATTTTGCAATTTAATGTTTAAGTTTTAGTAATTTTATGTTTTTTTGTCATTTTTATTATTGTTTTACATGTAGTTTTAGTTATTTGTTATTTTGTAATGTTTAATTCTACAAATTGTGTGTGTGTGTGTGTGTGTGTGTGTGTGTGTGTGTGTGTATGTGTGTGTATATATATATATATATATATATATATATATATATATATACTAGTGATCGACCGATATTGATTTTTTAGAACCGATACCGATACCGATAATTTGTTTGTTTATGTGCCCGATAACCGATATGCAGAACCGATATTTATTTACTGTTATACTTGTGTTTTTGACACAATGATTACAACACCACTGAACTGAACAAACCATTTTATTTATAACAATCACTCCCTCCTTGCATAGAAAACAAAACAAATCTTATTTATACACCAATAAATAGTGGGGTCTGAGAGTACAAAAAATAAAAAAGTGCACTGTTACTAAACGGTTTTTGTTTAAAAATAAAATCTTCGATGAGGTAAAAAACAAACAAACAGGTAAAATAAATAAAGCACATAAAAGTAATTCTCGCCAATTAAAAAATAAATAAAACTTGTGGCGGCATGTGACATCACGTTAATTTGCATGTCATTGTGTCAAGTTTGCGTTCAGACGAGTTTTGGCACTTAAGATCTGTTCTAAATGTCACATACTGTAATTAATACAACAATGCCAATAAAGCTGTTCACATTATACTTTCTGTTGTCATACATAAAACAAGTATAAATAGTAAACAGGAACCATTAATTTTACATGTTAACCAGGAATCACTCTCACTATACTCCTTAAATCCTGATTTATAATCGCAACATCGTCTGATAAAATCAATATACATCTAACTTACACTAAAAACCGACTATATGCAGTGGTTTTGGCTGTATTACTGTCTTGTCTCATTCAGCGCACTGTCTGCGTCTGAGTAACAAGCTATGCCCATATTAACAGACGAATTATGTTCATATTTAAAAGTCCAAACAGTCAGTAAGCGACAGGTGCTTGGAAACGCTGTTTTGTAAATGATTTACTGACGATTTTGCTGCGTTACGGCCAAATGAATGCGCTGCTTCACTGCCGCTCACTGCACAGAATAGATGCAGAGAGAGATGACACTGCGCCGGGAGAGACAGAGCTCGCACTCGCGGGGCAGTAACGTTACTGGAGACAAATTCCAACTGAACGATAGCTAAGGTTTTTTCAAAAAAAGTCGCTAGGTTTGTCAGTATGTACTTGTTGTGGGAAAAAAGCCGCCAAAAGGGTCTGAAAGTTGCTAAATACTGAAAGTTCAGAACGCTCTTGTGTGTGAGAGGCGGGAGCTGATGGCAGCGGGCGGTGGATATTGTTGCAGCTCGCCACAGATAAAGAGAGAGAGATCATCTGAGGGAGTGTGGACAGTTCTTGAGCACACAGAACGAGCAGAGCGAAAAGCGTCGGGCGAGGGGAGATTCCTCTAGTTAATCGATCGCGGATGGTTTCATTATCTCGGGCGGATAAAAAAAATAAAATAAAAGTGTAAGATAATAATAGTAATAAAAACAAAAATGTGTCACCAAATATACTTGGGCGGCCGTTAATATACCTGGGCGGCCCGCCCAGGTAAAGTCTATGTGTGGGAAACACTGGAGTTGTGTTTAGTAGGTCGTTTATTAGGGAATTGATGGTTATATAGTAAATGTTTATATAATTACGGTGTTTTAATCGTGAATATTTTTAAAAGTTACATGCGGTGGCCGTGCTGTAGCATTTCCTGAGCATCAACCCACTGAGTGAACAGCAATATGAAGCGGCTTCACGAGACTAATGATGAGCAAATATACAACAGAGAGAGAATTTAATTCAGCGCTTTTACTTCCAACTTGCGCTCATTCATGGCTGTATTATTTAATTCATGCAAAGTTACGTCTTTATTGGGACAGGACTTGACGGATTATCTTACGTGACTCGTCTATTTCTTAGAGCCAAGCTGCATAAACTACATCAAGCATATGTATCACATCTAATTTGTGCATTAATGGCTGTTATGTTAAATAAAATGTACTAATTACAGCAAAGCAAGTAATACTTTACCTGTGCACGCCGTTGTCTCGTCTCCCCTCAGATGCGCTGTAATGGCGATCATGCGTGCAATTCTTAAAACGCCCACAAGATGGCGCCGTTTATCGGAAAATCCGATATTACAAAACCGATATCCGATTATGGAAAAATGCTTAAATATCGGGAAAAATATCGGGAAAACGATATATCGGTCGATCTCTAATATATACACACACACACAATCTCATCATGTTTATTTGTAGAAATTTCTTTAATCTCCTTAAATGATCATATATATGTATATATATAATATTAGATTTTATACAATTAGAATTATATGTAATTTAAAAAAAATATTTTATCAATCTTGACCTAAGTCAATAATTACAATTAACTGAAAATGGCAGTATTTTTTTATTTAATGTTTATTTAAATTTGATTCATTTTAAATGTATAAAATTCATAAAATATACCAAGCTTTAATACAATGATTATAAATGCTAATTTAAGATATTAGTTTACAATAAGGAAATGTATAAATAAAAAAATAAGACTTTTTTTTTTTTTTATGAGTCCATGGTATTATAATACTAAAGAGGTTTGCAGTTGTCAGGCAACATTACAGTTTGTGGCATTAATATAGAATGGAGTGCATTTATCACCAGCTTTGAATGTGTCTCATCCAATCAGAATTGTTTTATAATAGAATCATGTGATTCCTCCTGTGTCCAACAGAACATGTGGCTCCTCCAAAGAAGCCGCCCCGTCCCGGTGCTCCGAGTCACCTGACCAACCTGAACCCCGTGGACAGTTACAACGAGGGTGTCAAGGTACTTTATACTCCGGTAACTAACTTCTCCAGGCATGCTGTCGTATTAACGTCTCTGAGAGGTGAATGCTGGGATGTGTTCTGCATGCTGCTCTCCAACAATAAACTCCACGAACCCTCGAGTTTCCCGCAAACACACTGTCACCCTCACACTGTAGAGTTCGGATAGAGTTGATCTTCATCAGCAGAAAACACTCCAGCCAAACCTCCAAGAGAAACCACCACACACACACACACACACACACACACACACACACACACACACTGATCAGGGCACAAACGCTTGCTCAGTAGTGCACCTAAAGTTCAGCGAATAAAACACACTCTTGTGGGAAAATCCACATCCATCCTGAAGACAAAGAGTTTTTCTGACTCTCTTGTTCTCACTATTATTTATATACTATTATAGTTTTTAGTAACATATTGTTTTTTACATTTTACATTTTAGTTAAAGTTATGTATGCATTATAGTTAAAGTTTTAGCAATTTTGGCATGTGTTTTTTAATCATTTTTATTAGCTTTTTTAATGTGTATATAATAATATATATATATATATATATATA